>CAJDSM010132660.1:0-12658 GCA_903981925.1 Ostrea lurida | reverse complement strand
ATTGCCCGGGACACAGTGGAAAGCCCCAGTTCGGACAGGGAGTGAAACTCGCCATAGACACTTGCCGCGATTGGGCAAGTGATTATTTCAGGAAGGAAAGTTATACGAAAATTAAGTCTGACCTGCGACTGTGTAGTTTTGTTTATCCAAAGGCCATACGTACTTTTTATAATCAACCCATAGATAATCCGTGTGAGTTGATACTGTAAAATGTCCTAGAGTGTGATCCGACTTTCCGGCATCACCACAGCTGTCGTTTTCTCCGATTCCGGTATCCAGTATTCTCTGAAACTGCATGACGTCACACATGCATCAACGCAACGTTTTTGTGGAGAATGTCACACTGCGTCATAAACACAATCTACAGTGTACACAACATTAATTTCGTGTAATGTTTGTGTAATTTGTGATAGGATTTGGAAACACATTTATTCTTATAAAATGTCGATTTAATGAAGATAGGTGAGGGGGGGATATAATAATAATTTGTCATTACTACAGTAACTTGATCCGAAGAGTCCGGGATCAACGTCTCGTTGGACAGGCGGGATCATAGATCAAACTCGACGCTCGCGTTCGTGTGATCTGATGATCCGCGCAAGTCCCATCACTTGCGCCTTCAAAGGCATATGGCCAATGTTAATCGTTTTTGAAAAGTAGATCAAACTTCAAAGGTCACATGGTCAGATGTCAAAAATTGTTGGGTACCAGTAGAAAGGGGCTTGTCCATAGAGGAACACACCATGTGTAACTAATATGAAAGCCCAAACCACTTGCCCTTCCAAAAGTTTTTGGCCAATGTTAAGTTTTTTAAGGTCACAACTTCAAAGTCGAGGTCAGGAGGTCAAAAAATTATGGTACAGTATAAAGGGCTTGTCATAAGGTAACACATGTGTAATAGAAAGTCCCATCACTTGCCATTCTAAAGTTATGGCCAATGTTAAAGTTTTCGAAAAGTGGTCAAACTTCAAGGTCAAGGTTCAGGAGGTCAAAAATTTTGATACCCAGTCGAAAGGGCTTGTCCATGAAGGAATACACATTGTAAGTATAAAGTCCCCATCACTTGCCAACTTCGAAGTTTATGCCCAATGTTAAAGTTTTTTCCCGGACAACCGGACAAACTGACGGCAAAAACTATATGCACCAAATCGAAGATTTCCGGGGCCCAAAAAATGACTGTAATTTTCCAGAATGCACTGACTTACCTTGCAAATTTTTAAAGGTTTGATTAATTATTTTATTGGTTTTAGCATCCCACTTGAGAAATATTTCACTCATATGGAGACGTCACCAATGCCGGTGAAGGGCTGCAAAATTTAGGCCATTGCTCGGCACTCAGGGCCTTTGAGCAGGGAGGGATCTTTATCGTGCCATGCCTGCCTGTGACACGGGGCTCGGTTTTTTCCGGTCTCATCTGATGACCGCTTCCATTCTATCAGTCGCGTCTTACGTACACGCCAAGGGGATGCTGGGGACCTACAGTGGCGGATTTTTAGCAGGGGGGGCCCAGGGGGCCCGGGCCCCCTTTTGGTGGTCAAAATTTATTATTATGTTAATAAGATATGTAGATACAATTAACTCTCTAAAAGTAACTTTAAAAGCACTAAAACCCGAGAGCTTTCCGGGGGCTTCGCCCCCCCTGGGCCCCCACTTTGCTTTTATCCCCAGATCTTAAGGCTTACTGGCTGCCTTTTTCAAACGAACCGGGCCCCCCTTATCGACAAATCCTGGATCCCGGCCACTGACCTATTCTTACCCCGAATCCGCCACGGGAATGTTTTGTTTAGAAATGGTGTTTGCAAAGAAGTGTTGGATGCAATAAGTCATGAAGTTTTTTTTGTTGGGTGAAACAACGGAACCTATTGTTTGAAAAGAGCAAGTATTTTTCTTGGGCCGCTCTGTAAATACTTTTATATGTAATTTCGGATTTCCTTTTTCAGAGCTCACTTCACCATCTTTAGTGACTTTTTTTCCAATAGATAAGGAAGAATATATTCCCATAACCAACAACAGGTAAAATGTAATTTTTTTATGCGACAGATAGTGTTCTAATTTCCGATGATACAAGAATAGTATAAAGATCAAGAGGATTTCTTGGCTTTAAGATGTTCTTTAATACCCGGGTGATCTTATTGCGAAAGTACAGACTTCCGTGATGTTGCCCATGGCTTTGCATGACCTCAACCAAACGTGTTTGGGGGTAATTTGGTTAATTACAATTTTTTTCTGTTTCAGGTTTAAATCTCGTATTAAATTCTTAAGCCATTCAAATTTTTTCTTTTATTCCACATTGTGTTTCTATGCATGTTTGTTTGGTTTTTTAATTTTAATTTTGTTTACAATTAAGCGCCTTTAGAGTGATTTTAACCTGATCATAATAGGGCGCTATAAGTGTTGTATAATAATAATAATAATAATAAATAAATGCCAGGTCTTTACAAATACAATATAATTGCCGTAGTTCTAACGATAGAGGCGATTTGTTAAACACACCTCTGCGCAAAAAATTGCCACAGGTAGAAACGTTTCAAAATATGTTTTTAATCATTCAAAATTTACTGTATAATTGTATTTACCAACTCCCTGGGGAACCATGTGCGTTGTCCGCATTCAAGAGAAAAATCGAAATACACGAGAATAAGACTCCCATATGGTCAGTAAACAAAGATAGCGTTTGATGGGTTTGAAACCACCAAAATGGGAAAGTAACCAAATAGGGGGGTGTGCCAACCTGTTACAGGCTTAATACATAAATCATAGATTACAGCCCCCTGAAAGTCTCACAATATCATAATTCTAAGCGCAACAGCTTTTTACAACCAAAGTTCAAAGATAAAAACAATCCCCTTTGAACCTTTGACCTTCAAAATAAGGTCACAGTCAACAGGATGATTTTTTTTTTTCAAGACTTCCTGGGGTGGTCACCCGCAACCAAAAAGGCAATTATGTACAGGAAAGGAGAAAAATGCAAAGGCGCAGACTGTGGATTCGGAAGCCGGGCCCCCCTGAATTAGTCCTCTAGCCAGGTGGCAAGGTGTCTGGGTCTTAATTTACCTTCCTGTGTATTCAATTAAGAGGCCAGGCAAACCGTGTATATAGTCGGATAAAAGCTCTACAGACTTGTTTGTTGTTATATGTGTATAATACCGACTTTAAATAAACAACTGCAATGAGCTCAACCATCCTACAACGTCAAGGGGTCCTAGTCCACTCGTGGCCGGTCCCACGGCCACGAGTGGACTCAGGACCCTGACGTTGTGACACGAGTGGACTCAGGACCCCTGACGTTGTGAGGATAGGAGCCCTCAAACCACCGGAGATCGACGAATCCCGGCCTGACCGCTTTGAGTCACAACTTTACAACACAAGCTTCCAGAGAGCTTTTGAACCGACATCAATTTACCTAATTGGTAAGTAGATCCACCAATCTCGTGTGTCCACTGTCCATTACTACAGCGCTGATCCCCGGGCGTGATCTTCACTTTTAGCCACAGCACTGTGGCAGAGACATTGAACCATTAGCGCGCGACAGCACTCGGCCTTTTCCGGAGAAGAAAAACGTTTTTTCCCGAAAAAGGCGGATGGGTGTAATTGTAGTCCGGATTTAGGTCCCCGGGATATGTCCAAATTTGATTGGGTCGCCAATTTATTATTGACGATTTCAGCTTTCTCATCCGTCACTTCCCAGAATTAAATTATGATTATGTAGCAATATTCCCATCTGCAACCTGTGATATCAGCTTATTTGGATATGCAAAGAGCTTGTTTCCTGGCCGTATGAATCAGTTTTTGAAATCGAGGACAGGCTCCTCAAGTTACAAATCAGCTTACAAACAAAGTTGTTTGTTGCATTGAGCTTTTCAACAGTCATGTTTAAAGCAGCATTTCGTAAATTCTGTGTCATTATAATGATTTAATAGTTTTAAACCAGTATGAATCTGCCATTGGGGGGAAATGTGTTCTGAATGTATAAATGCAGTATAGCAAATTGTTAACCCGTTTTTTCATACAATTTAACGGAAAACTAACTACTGCAACTTTAATGACAAACGGGAGATTTCAGCTTCTCCAATCGTCAACTTCCGCATATTTATGTAGCAAATAATTCCATCATCACCTGCATATGGTGTGTATGTCTCTCAACTTATTCGATACGCAAGAGTCGGTTCCTGCGTACGATCAGTTTTTGAATCGAGGGAAGCTACATTAACAGACAAGTTTGTTGTCGCCAGGGGTTTCAACAGTCCACGTTTAAGGCAGCATTCGTAATTCTATGGTTCGTTATAAAATTTATTATTACCAATATGACCTGCCATTTGAGTCAAAATCCTGTCTGATGTGGTTCAGATAACCATTGTTAGGCCGTTATTCACACATTGATTTGGACTACGGATTGTTCCGTTCACCTGATTGCAAAGGACTATGGGCTCACGGCGGGTGTGATCGGGTCAACAAGGGGGTGCTTAAATTACTCCTCCCTAGGGCACGCTGATCCCCACCTCTGGTGTGTTTCAGGGTCCGTGTTTTGCCCAACTCTTTGTGTTTGTATTTATTTGGACTTACGAGATTGATCACTGTTCGATCTTTGGGCCTTTTACGTTATTAACTTTTTTCTCAAATTGGATATCTGAGCTAAAATATGTTATTAAGACAATCACCATGAGAACTTCATTGGAAATTATATATGAGGCATGGGATAATTGCCCTAATTAATTAAAAATAATGTGGCATTGTATTTATTCTTCAGGGGGTAAAAGTAGTCCTTAAAATTTTCACGAAAGGAAAATGCATTTCCAGTTCTTTGTTTTGGCTTGCTGATAATTGAAATAACAATTTTTGGGGGGTTTGGTTGTTTTGTTTGGGTTTTGGGTTTTTTTTTTTTTTTTTTATTTTGCTAACTGTCCTTTGCCTTTAGATAATTTGGTTTGATATCACATCGCTTTTAGTAAAGGCAAGATAACGATCAGTGATCACTCTCGTTCAAGTCCTAAATATAATACCAAAAACAAGAAGTTGGGCAATCACGGACCCCTGCGACACACCAGAGGTGGGATCAGGAGCCTAGGAAGGAGTAAGCAAATCCCCTATTGACCGGTCAATCACCCCACCGTGAGCCCACAGTCTTAGATCAGGGTAAGCGGAACATCCCGTAGTGCAAATCAGTGTGTTTTTTTTTTTTGGGGAAAAAACGGCTTAACAATGGGCCTATAACACATCAGACAGCATTTGAAAGTGTCTCTTAATCAAGGGCCCTGTAAATATCCATATTGGGAATGTTTGTAAACCGGGTGAAAAGTAACCAGCATAGCTTAACTATATGATGTTCTGAATTCTGGCATCATAGAAAATGCCACCGACACTATCGTTCAAGAGTGTAATCCTCTTGCTATTAGTCGACCAACATTGGCTTTTGTAACACATGTACAAGCCCTTACCAGTTTACAAGAGCCATTTCCCGAGGATATGCAGGTCATCTGAGATCCGAAGATGTTTACAGTGGGCGATCAACTTAGCAGTAACAAATAGGAGGCATAAGATTTCACGATGTATTCTGTGACCTACGGCATGTACGAGCTAGAAAAACGATGGTTTCTTCCTCATCTTGTCACCTGAATATTCAACAAGCTTACGAGATAAGTTTGACGAATTCCAAAAACAATCCATACAGATAAAATAATCGAAACTGTTCGTGCTATGCAGAGACCTAAGCTAGATAACTCTTTCCTTTATAATCCTTTTAACATACCGACTAATAAGCTCCTTCCGTCATGACCGAAACATCCTCGTGGCAGGAGGAATTGCAGTTTTCACACCAACATCGAAAGCAATGAAAATTGAAAAACATTGTCCCAGAAAAGCATGAAAACAAAAGAGGACCAAGTATAGACCCTCGTGGAACCCCTCTCTTGATACCTGACGAGCTGCCTCGGACTCCATTGATTTTTACCTGCTATGAAAAACAAGACGGGTAATTTCCCCAAAGTTCTAACCAGATTTTTAAAGAAAACCAACGTAGGCTGAAAAGGCTTACATAAAAGAATATCATGTGCGGGCATCAAAAGCTTCGAAAGATCCATTTAAACAGCTGCACATGTAAATTTTTGGATAATAACGCATATTTCCGTCTCGTAGCAGTCGGAGCAATGGGGTCTGGCATCCATGGACCTTTCCTGGAAGCACATAAAAAATCGTGGAACAATATCATCAAAATTATTCGCCAACTGTAACAGACATGGCCTTTTCATAAGATCTTCGACAATGGTGGGGTAGATACTTATACTGACCTGAAAAGTTTTCTCTTGATAGAGGTCAAATCCTTTTTGTAATAAAGGAGATGACAATAAAATTTGTCAGATTCCCTGTTGGAGTCCCTTTATTTTGAGTTCGGTCCTGGATATATATATCAAATGGACATAATTATAAAAAATCTGATTGTTGAATTAATAAGAACATCATCTATATGTGAAGGACACGGCAGTTTTTTGTTTGTATCCCGTAACACGATTTTAAACAAATTCTGCCCCGGCCCGGGGGTGCCTTCGGTATGAATTATAAATAAAGTCTGCCAAAAGGGGCACAATCAGTGCCCATATGAATACAACGATTGTTGGAAGACTATGGTCCCAAAGACTACATAAATTATTATCTATAAGAAACAAAGCATGCTCCTTAATACTTACTGTCAGGTACTTGTGTGGGCAATCAGAGTAGTTTCTAAAAAATCATGTCATCTTGTTTCCCAACGTCCAGAACTCTGTAATTTTCGGTGCCGTTTTTGGTTCAAAAGCTTATCTATTATCTGATAAAAGCCTAAATTTTAATTTCTCGGTGAAGAATTGTTGTATAAGTGTTGAGAAATCAATCGTTTTGACTGCAAGTCAATTTTAGAAAAAATCTCGTGACTTGGAAAGTTTTCTAAAGGCCTCTTCAGAGTTTGTTGAGCAATCCACATCTGATTGACACCACTTCTGGAATATGTAGTGGAATAGTATCTCTGAAGTGACTCTTTAACAGCTGTTTAGTAGTTTAGCTAATTTGGTAGAGCACTTTACTGGAACGCAGCGATGCGAATCTTTCTTTTCACAAGATGGCGATTTAATATTTGTGAAATAGCTAGTTCGATCAATTTGGTCGTATAAACTTATAGCTCCATAAGGTCAAATGCATCGGGACTGGTAACCGTAAGGTCCCGAGTTCGAATTCGCTAAGTGACTCGTTGTTCATATTTACTGCGAGAAATGTTTGAAAATCATGATTTTTGTATTCAACATTTCAATATTTTCCACCTTTTTAACATTGTATAATTATTATATATATCAACATCTTTCATAATTAAATCATATCGTGCTGTTTTGAGAAACATTTCCCAGATGTAGTGGGCCACCTTAATAGCTGTTAGTAGTTTAAGTTAGTAAGTAAGGGATAAGAGGCTTGGTAGAGCACTTACTGGAACCAGCGATGTATCTTTGTAAGGATGTCTTATGCAATTTTCGGATCCAGTAAAGGATGGTAATTCAAATTGATCCCGATTCTTTCGGAATATGAAAAGACTGGAGTGAAACAAGGTTGTCTGCCTTAAGTCCCCTACTTTTCACCTTCTGCATTGACTGGAATCATGAGACGAAGTGTAAGAACAGGAGAAAGGGGCATCACCTGGACGATGACAGAATTACTCCAAACAAGTTAGACATCTGTTAACGTAACCCTCTTATATACCTGCGGACTCTAACATCCGATACCCATTATTTAACGAGCTAGTTCCCGATTGTTAATTTTGGGAGGACATATTTTCAGTGGCAAATAATATTAAACAAGTGATTTTCAGAGCACTTGCACAGTTTTCAAGGTGGGTAAAGGCAGCCAATGACAAACAAAAAATTTCACTTGACCCGTATGCACTCAGTGTTTCAATATAATCAAATACATATCGTTTAACATTGTAACCAGAATTTGTTTTGGAATCATGACCTCATTGATAATTTGCAAATCGTTTTCAGAAAACGAATAAGTATAATTGATGCATCAGTTCGTTTGAAAAAGAATAACTCAGTAATGACTATCTTTATTTTCATAACAAACCTGAAAGATCTTTTTTAAATTATAATTTACAATTTTCCTAACAACGCGCATAGGAAATTACGTATCATCGCAGGACCATGTATATGTATATGTACTGCAGAATCAATTCCATTTGTCAAAACACTGGATTTTTACTAAACGACCTTCAAACCTCATCATCGTGCTCCAATTCATTTTAGAAATTAATGCATTAAATTCTTAAGTGTGTCTAATAGCTATGTTTTAAAGGGTACAGTCTTTGAATGACTACTGATTATTTTGATTGGTGATAAATAATTTGTTAATATCCTTATAAGCTTTGATGTTCTTTGTAAACAACCCATATCCAAAATTGGCCTTTTTCAGGCGAGAATTTTTTAACATAACCAAAGTATCTCGCCGGTGAACCTCTAGCATGGCGAGAGTAAGATGACAGAAATGCTAGAAGAGTCTGGACTTTCAAAATAGGGTGGTTAAGCGTCCCGATGAAAGTCACAAGTGCCTGTACATAAATGCACCTCAGTGCACTTCGCGGTACGGTAACGCACAATACAAAGAATGTCACGACATACAGGTCTACGCGTATGTAATCGATGGAAAAATGTCATAATATTCTATCGTTTTATTTACTACAATTATCCAAGTATCCATGCTGCAAACGTGTTCATCTGTTGGTCAAATGATTCTTTCTTTAAAGATTTTCTTGATAATAGTACAAGTATCCTGTTTTCCTATATATAGTGGTGAATTTCAATATTTCTTCAATCATTACACTGTGACCTTGAACTTCGCCCCCAATGCCGCATTGCAATTTAGATAATAAAAAGTCATCGGGTAATGTATATCGACTTGGTTCAACCTTTAATGACGTAATTTTTCTTTCGACCAAGGTATATTCCGAAAGGTAATTAAAGTTGCAGATTAAAATTTTGACACGGATGGTATATTTTTCCCCTAGTTTTAAGATATTATTTGGCAGTGGGAAATGCAGAAATGACCCAACAATAGAATTGAAATTATGGGTAAATGCTAAATCGAAGAGGATATTATAAACCGATCTGGGTCATTTTAAAAATTTATCATCATTAAATTACACATCAGGCCCAAAAACTAGTAATTTTTTCCTAGTGCTGAAAAGGTTTGAACCGTGGTAAATAAACAACTAAAAAAATAACTGTACGTCACTGGTAATGATGACGTGACAAGGTAAGCAAGGAATTTCCCCCACGTGGGCACGATGTTTGTTTAACAAATTGGACTAAATGATTTTTTGTTAAAATTTCGGGGCGGTTGGAAAAAGAATTTTTACTTTTATTTGCTTATGTGTTATTACTCGTTAATTTTCACTCGGGACCCTTAAAGTAGCGCGCATGCTCGGATGATCGCGGGCGAGAACTGTGGTTAAATGATCCTCGCGTGCTCGCGGGAGTTATCTTTTCTTGTACACATATATGTAAATAAATCCCAGTGAATTTGCTGGTCCTCATAACAGGAGGTTAACTCATATGGAGTAACTCTAATTATCGCCTAATTTTTAATGAAATATCCCTGTGGAAACTCTGTGCGGACAACCGTTAATGTCGATCCCTGTACCAATACATGTACTACATATACACTTCCTGCACTTTTCCATATTTCTATCAATCATAATACCAAGAATCTTGACATTTATGTGTTGTTGGTAATGTTTATGTTACCTGTGCTACTTGATGTCCATGCACATTCTATATTGCTCACATTCTTGGAATATCTCCAGGAAGTACTTGGGGTATATTTCTTAATAACTTAAAATTAATTCTTATTGTATCCTTGTCTCTGATTGGTCAAATTTAAATCAGGGAATGGAGGTTATTTTTGTACATGTATAACCTGCTTTGTTACTGAGACCGCCACCCCCCCCTCCCCCTTTAATACAGCATCTGGAACTAGTACTTTTCCTTCCTTCTTTTTCTACATCACCTCACTGTATTACACCTTCCATTAAATAGAAACTTAGTCAAGGTGTGTAATAAGATACTTCGGTTTAATACACAGTTTGTTAATTTTCTTCTTGACTGCTTAATCACTTCCCAAAGTATTAAAGTAAACGAAAATTAGCACATTACAATTTATCACATATATGACGTCACGTACCTCATATTGACATATTTATAAGTCACTTTATTCTAGGTTTTAATGTGTGGGATATATTAACATATTGACAATGTTGCACGTAAATGGCAAGTTCCCATGTAGTAGAAACTTTGCATGCATCACAAAAATTTGCAAATCATTGCATTTTCTGATTTGTTTTGGGTATAGTGTTGACATGAAGACAAATGTAATTTCTCAATTTTTGTCAGAGCAAATTCAAAGTCGATCTTTCAAGAGCAGCGAAATATGCATTGAATGTATATAATCTACACATATTTTAAGCTACGTTGAAGTTCATAGCAAATTTCACCTTCAATATATAACAACTTTTACAATTTTAAGAAATATTAGTAAGCCTGTCTCTATCGCGTGATCTGTATAGAACTAAGAAGTCTAGCTGCCTTCACAATACTGGAGGCCGCTACTTCGTTGGGTTAATTGCTAAGATAACAAGAGTTGTCAGAATTTAAGGCAACATAGCTCACCGGGCAGCATGACTTCTATGATCTAATCTAATTCCCTTTAGGTAAAGTCCAAGTCCAAAGGTCAATAGCTCTGTTACGTAAATGGAATGTCTTGAAAAAACTACATTTGTTTTTAGAAATATCAATGAAAGCCCTTGAAGATAGTCGCTTCTTTGTTCCAAAAGATAAAACTCTAGGTTTTGAATTTTTAAACTTTATTTCAAAGGATAACTAGGTCCAAAAATATTGTACCCAAGACAGTAGCATTCTTACCGGTATCATGTGTGTGAAATGGTCCAAAAGCCCCATTCCTGATACTAGAAAACTTGACCGGGTCAGCAAGGGACCCGCTGAGGGCTATTCAAAGCGACAGCGACACTGTATTTGATACAGAAATGTTTTAGTACTGGTATACTGTGAAACTATATTAAGGGGGGATATTAATAGAACAAGCTAAAAATAATCTATCATTGAATTTTTTCTCATTTTCTTTTCATATTATCTATATTGAAGGTGTCCTTCACCAGATATGGTGGAGAGTTTTCGTCATGGGAACTAGACAAAAGGGAGATAATCAGTCTGAATTACCGGCCCTTTACTTAAAAATTGTTAATTTCTATGTTAACTGATATATAAAGGCCTGCTGAAAAAATAATTTTGAATATGTTTTTATGAATTTTTTAAACCAGAATGTTCAAAGTATCCCAGTATTAAGAATACTTTGAATTAATTTTATGTTTGCGCATTTGCCAATTTTGTTAAAATATTAGGAACCGTCCCAAAATGAACAACAAAAATGCTCTTTGGCACAAGTAATTTTCTTCAGTACATAATTCATATTTTCCTTTAAAAAACCCGTCATTGAATTTTTTTTAATTGTGTGTAGTAAAAGATACCAAGCCACTCCACCTTTTCGTGAGAAATGATGAACTATTGAAGCTAGATAATTATCTAATAAATTATGTCTTTGTTTTCAGTGGTACAAGAATAAAATTGGTTCGTTTATACAATCTAACCACTCAGTCCTTTGTAAAGTCAGGAATTTTTCAATATAACAAGTTACAAATCATAAACACCTGGCTATAAATGTTCAATCCATATTCATTTATTTACTAAATGATAAAAAAACTCTCCAAAATAAATGTTACAAGTGATACAATTGCAAGGTGGGTGTAGGGGCGCGGGGGGGGGGTGAGCAAGTGAAAAGAATGCAACATGCAGTTTCCTGAATTCCCGGAATCTTTACCCAATCACCATATATAATACCAGATTTCTATTCATGGCGCAGGGTATAGAATAAAGTGCACGGGTATTGGGAACATCTTAAAAATTATATCAAAGGAAAAGATGTTCATTACAATATTATTCTTAAATTGATATTCAACAGAATGCAGAAGCACAGTTAGGTTATTATTCCAGCACGTTGTCGATTTATATAAAAAGACAGTCCCGTCACAGATATGCTTTTCAATAACTATTAAATATAACCTCCATTTAATGAAGGAAAGATCTGTATAGGCTCTTTAATATATGCTAGAATTTGAAAAGCGAGTGATAATTGCTTGTGAATAATATGATTTACGTACATTGAAAATAAGCCTGCGCTTTGGCGTGGCATTCGTGACTCACATCAAACTATTAACGTCACTAGTGTTCTACTCCGTGCGCTCCAAATTTATCATCCCTTAGAATTGGTCGAATTATAGACATCCATCATCAATTACACCACAACTGCAAATAAGCATCTTCTTGAAACAAATAGCTTTACATTTTAGCTCGATCGAAGCAAAACCCAGGTAAACAAAAATGGAACAATGATCCTGTAACTGACATTTAAGAAATAATCCATAAACTGTATTAGTTTTCCAATACGTTGAACAATATATGTTATACACTTCTGCCTCTTATTGGGAGAGTAAAAAATTGTGCAAAGTTCAAAAACTGTCACGATAAACAAACAACTTTTTGAGTCTATACGCATCACATCTTGATGTTCGCAACGT
>CAJDSM010132629.1:64-11324 GCA_903981925.1 Ostrea lurida | reverse complement strand
GATCCTTAACTTTTTTTGTCCAGTATAATTATATATCGTAATCTTATATAAGCATATGTACATAACCATAGTCCGATTTCAAATATTGAAAAACAAAGTTTTCCATATATTGATTGTTCGAATTCTGTAGTTGAAAGAACGCATAGTAGATCTGAAAATCATGAGTTAATTAATACACGTAAATCCTATATATACATGTATATATATTGCCCTATGGATGTTGTCCTGCTTAGCACTAGTGTCATCAAAAGTTGATCAACCCTTCAATACCATTCAAATTAGACGTAGGAAGATAGCTGTTCGCACGCAGGTCCTGCTAGGTCTCCTAATTACTACCATGTTCCCGGGGTTCACACTCCAAGTATAGGCATCGACACCCGACAATGCTCTTGTTTAAACAGCACGTGGAATCCATTCTTTGCCGCATGATTGACCACCGGCTGTAGCTGTATTCGCTACAGGTTCCAATAATATTACGAATTCTGCAAATCAGCATTTTTCCTTTTTTTTTTGCAAAGCACAAAGGAATTTAGTCTTACATGGATAACCCCTTCCGCCCCGGCCCGGGGTTGAACTCACCACCTGCGAAACATAATCCCCTAGTAGCGTGTGACCAGCGCGCTAGACCGCTCGACCATCTACAGCAAGTTTCAATGACGATGGAATTCAGAAGCCCTAGTAGTGCAAAAAGATACACGATACATGCATGATTTAAAATTATTGAGATGACTGAAATCACACCTAATTGATATCATTCCATGTAGTGGCATTCAGGCATACTATTTTGTGTACAATGTACATGTAAATGATTTTCATGACCGGTGGAGAACTTTGTGTTAGGACGTCACATTTTGAATACATACATATATATCGCACACTGATCAAAACAAACTTCAGTTTCTTATTTCCGTTATACATGACAAGTGCATTAGTATTCTCTAGAAAAACTATAGAAAAAAAAATGTAGATTTTAAAGAACAATTTACAAAGTCATGAAATGTATATTTATCTATAGATCCTACAAGTATACCCATGCTTCAATGTTAATTCATTCTGTTTAAAATATGTATAATTTTTCAATATTTTTATTTCTAATATTGAGGGGTTTATTTGTAGAGTTTATAGCTTTTAAAGTAATGCGTCAATTTATGATTTTGTTTAAAGTAAAACCTTTTCTGAAGTTAATTGATATTTGAAATAGAAAAACAGTTTATTCGAGGTATAACCAATAAGAATTGGATGGAATTTACAATAATGACATCAGCATGACATTTTCAACAATATTTTATCAAAATATGTTTAGCTCACAAATTGCGCGTTATAAAAATATTTCAATTCATCAAAAACAAATAATTATATTTTGATAAATAAAAGATATATAACCATATTGCGTATTGCAGTCCGTTTTTTAAAAGAATAATTCTTTTTTCTTTTTTTCTTTTCAAAGAATGGAGAAAAAAGTACATTTTCATTTACAGTGTACTTTTCTATGTCTATTAAATGCTTCTCTTTTACCTTTCATCCAAATGCGATCGACACTTATAATATAATGTTCAGCGTCGTCAAAGTAAATGTGTATGTATTGTAATATGACTCATGGTTGTGTATTGATTCGGTCTTGTGTGACTGGTCTAATTTACGAAATATCATTTGCATACACAATGTTTTCTAATTTACGATTAATTTCCATCTTAACCGCAATTATCTTTACACATGTATCATTTAGTCTCAGATAATCAGCCTTGTTAAATTCATGCATCTGTGTTTTTCTTGAAGTAACTCAAGCTTTGATAATATGTAGTTCAACATTTCAAACACATCTTGTTTCTTTCAACCCTTGAAAAGTTCTACTCCAAGGAGTACATGATTCAAGAAAAATCTAATGCTTAAAACTTTTCAATGAACACCAACATAGGAAACTTCGGATACAATTTTTAAATGAAACAATGAATAATCAAAAGTACCGTACTTTCCGCTTTCATTTTTAGCAATTCTCACATTTTTACTCCGAAAAACAACAAATGTGAAATGCCCTACTTTTGTGCAGAAAAGCATTATAATAATAATAATATAATAATAAAAATACACTTATATAGCGCCTTATCTAAAAATACTCTAAAGCGCTGTACAACATACTAAAATTTACAATTAATACTTCAAAGAAAACCATAGAATACAAAACGAAAATACCTTACACATTTAAAACATGAATGCAACATTATGTCATAATAGATAAAAAGTACAAATCAAGACAATTTAAAGTATAAAATATGATGCAGGCATAAAACGTCCTAAATATATGAAAAACAATAAGTAAATCTAAAACACAAACGTGCCCAATGTTCGGTAAATTTAACAGTAGCTATTTAATGGTTATGACACGGGGCCTTGGTCATTATCAAGAACTACATGTACATGTAATTGCCTGAAAGCATTTTACACGTGAAATTTTATTCAATCAGGGAATGACAGGTCATCGTCGAGATGACCGACAGATATTTCCGTTCATGAAATGAAGACAAATGCTTTATTTTCATGTGTTATATTTGATAATATTTACATTCACTGAATCTTTTCTATTTCTACCCGTGGGGGTCCGGGTTAGAATAGGTCCCCAGCATCCCCTTGCGTGTCGTAAGAGGCGACTAAATGAGGGCGGTCATTCGGATGAGACCGGAAAAACCGAGGCCCCGTGTCACAGCAGGTGTGGCACGAAAAAGATCCCTCCCTGCTCAAAGGCCCTGAGTGCCGAGCATAGGCCTAAATTTTGTAGCCCTTCACCGGCAAAGGTGACGTCTCCATATGAGTGAAATATTCTCGAGTGGGACGTAAAACAATAAATAATCAATCAATCAATCGATCTTATATTTCCTTTGACATTGACATTGCATTATTTTATGCGATCCAATTAAATACCATGTTTCTGTGGCTCAAACCCAGTTGATCCGGCTTTGAAGGTGTCACATGTTCAAATGTGGGCTCATTTACAAAATATGGAGCTGATTTTGAGGTCAAAGGCTTTTTGAATTGGCTGTTCCATTTTAACAGTAACCGAAATGATCAACAATTATGAATATTTTAGTGCTCCCATCTTCTTAAATTCTATGTTAATATATGTTTTTAGAGAAAAATGCGAATAAAAAAAATAAATGTGGATAAAATTAGGCCTATTTAAACAATAAATATCTTTTATGTACATTTTCAGCAGTGAAATATGTAAAATTTTGATTCGTTTAAATTAAATCTTGTTATTATTTTTTCACTCTAGTTTACATACATTGTGAAAATAACAAAAGATGTTATTTTCCACTGTGAGAAAAATAATTTCCGGATGGACTTTCCTTATCTTGCCACCAATATCTATTCTCGGCCGCTTTTTGAATTACTAATGTTATGAGATTCCGGACTAATTTTCTACGTTTTATTGCATACGTATCTAATACATTTTCATGGGTTTTCTTATCCTTGAACACCCCAAAATGAATTTAAAATTTTTCACTCTTTAGAGGATTGTTGCATTCTTTTCACCTATCCACGATTACATTCAAAGCACGTGCACGTAATTTATGAGATGACCGTCAAGTCATATACGATCGACATTTTGGGTGTATTCTGTTTTAATCCTCAAATTGTGTTGGGGATTTGGCCGAATTAGCGACTAACTGTTGCATGTTATCCATTTAGTATGGTGAGTTATATGTAGTTTTACAACTTGCTTTAAATACAGAGCGCACAAAACAAAAAATAATGGGCCCGGTAGTGTAAATTATTTAGCTTTTCTCCTTTAGTACACGACATCGTTTATGGAGTGTTCAAGCGCTAGGTAGACGAGATTGAAACTTTTTTGTTTCCCAAAACGGCCCTAAAACTACGACAAAAAAAGTCCCAATCTTTGTTGCTATATACATAGTACATTGCAGCTCTGTCGATGTTATAAATCTTTTAGATCATTACATGATTACATTGAATAACCGAAATTGCGGCGATTTCTCGCTATCATGTCGATATGCTTCTATGCAGAAATCCTCTGCCCGAGCAAATTTCTATAAAATTCATGTAACTTCATTCAAGTCTATGTATGCAGGTAAGGGTTTGGGACTTGCTAAAAAAGAGAAAACTGTCGGAAAAAAAGTAGCATAAAATAGAAAATTATTCAATTTTTTTGTTGTTTAGATAAGAGAATTATCATTTCACTCGTGAGACAGGGAATTTTCAGTATTTTTTCGACTCGTGGGGAGCTTCGCACTCGTGAAAATATCAAAGAAAGAGCCTGTCTCCACTCTGTTGAATAAATTTCTCTAATCCGAACAAAAGAACATTGCGAGAGTATCCTTAGTTCTTTGACTAGGTATTATTGGATGATGAAGTGAAGACTATCATTGCAGGACAAAAAAAAAAAATTATTAACCCGCGAAACACGAGGTTAAAATGAATTTTTTTTTTCTGCAATTGCTAGATATTCCCTTTCCACTCCAATAATAAAACTCGGGAGACAAAGCCCGCCGTAAACAACGAGGTTATGAATTTTTTTCTGCCAATGCTAGTTCGTTCCTTTCTTGACCCCAGAATTAATGGGCGCAAACGAATAAGTTTTTAAGTGACTAATGCTTTTGCATGAGCCCGGAAGAGAGTCTCAGGAAGCTATATGGTCCAATGTGGGACGAGACAATCCAAGCTATGCACTCTGACTTAAATGGAAACTCTCGAAACCTATGTTTTATAATAAACCGTATTTGGTTTTATCGTCTGTTTGGACAAATACAGCACAGATATTGTAGACCACGGTTTTCATAAAAACGATTCTTTTCCACTGGATACCTTGTCGGGGATGAACATTGACTCTATATAGAAACACACGCCAGCAGGAAAATAATATTTGAGATCTTCAATAGAATACGAGTACCAATATTAAGACTTATCCTCATATGGTTAGAACAATTTAGTGTTTCAAAACAATTATGTTGGTAAAAAATTGTGATGGTATATATTTATTCAAATTCAGCTCGATCGAGGTGCAAACAGACCACAATGTTTTTACTGGAAGAGTTAGGTTTCTGAGTCCCACTATGTCATCTTTGAGTTTACGGTGTCTAAAACCGAAATACCCATTGCTGATCTCCGCACGAATTGTGTGATTGTTTTAATTAGATACAGAAGCTTAGACCATTTTTCTGCCACGGGGAATACGTACATAGCTATAATGAGTTATAGGATCTTCCTAAAACCGAAAGAAAGTGAATTCGACTATTGAATAGCAGGTGGTTTTTCAAAGGTCTTCGTTTAACAACGTTATAATGATCTAATTTGCCAATTTATAACAGATCTGTGCTCTGACTAGTCGCACATTTCGCTGTGCGCTGGAATGTGTTTCGTATCAATTTAAGTTTATGTTTAAGATCATTTTGAAATTATAAATTGTTTTATTAATTTCAAAAATTTTTTTTCCTAGGATAATAAATGGTCAGCAAACAATTTGAAGTTGTCAGTGGCTTTAGTTAACACGTAGTTGATAGTTTCCACTTGTATAGCTCTGAGGGACAATTACGTTTTAAGTGAGCATCGCTCATAACATTTGAAATACAATGGAAAAACCATAAATAAAGTTGAAACATATTTATTGGCTCAAAACGTTCATTTAACGCCGATTCTGATACTACGAATTAGCCATTACTCTCGTTAAGATTGAGGGACTTCCGTGTAGGGGCTACGTGCAAGCCGGTCAACAAGGATACTTACGCCTCCCTTGGCGCCTGGTCCTATCTTTGTTGTGCCATGAATCTGTGTTTGCCCTTTTTCTCTCTAGGCATTCTCTCTGTCATGATTTATATAAGAGAGATCTCGCTGAATAATGTTTGTTATCCTTCCCTGCGACTAGTGTATATACTTTCTCAGAGGTCCTAGTTTCTTGTATGGGATGCATTATCTTGATTAAAGGAAGTGAAATGATACAATGTTCACTGCGTATATCACGGTCAGAAAAAGATATTAACACACAATCTAAGAACTCCAGTGCAGCTGAGCATCTCCAAATCTCATATTTACTTCTCATCTTTGTCACCTATCCTTTCACTTTTTCATCTACAAAGCGTAACTTTCTGTATGCTTGATGCAAAAGTCCTCAATTCTCGTGATTTAACCTCAATTTTTGGATGATTTTCATGTGTTCTCGGAATAAAATATTCATTTACCCAAAGACAACATTCTGTTTACGAGCCGTTTTGGTTTTGAAATATCCAAATACCACGTGTAAGAAAAAAACACAAATTGTTAAAATTATTTTTTAATTACCGACAATCTCAAGGGACGGAATCACGATCCGTATATCTTTAGATTTATTAGAGAGGAATTAGCCACATGGAGAATGTATTTTTGTTCGGTCAAAAAACTCTGAAGGAGAACGTACACTTCGGTATGCGCTCGATTAAAAGCAAAATGTTGGCCTCTTAGGCAACTTTCCGGCTTTTTATGCATACCAGATTCTCCTCATTGTCTTGAAATATAACGACACCTGTGGTGGTAAATATGCATGTTATTTAGGTTAAAATAGGCATTCAATAAAGACTATTATGTGTCCCACTTTTCATATTAACCACAAGAAGATTATCAAAAAAAATATATAATAACAAAACACATAGAAAAATAAGCATTCGGTACGTTATCAGTGTAATCAACATTACCGCAGAAATTAGACTTTTAAGATCATTCATAACTAGTACATGTTATGACGTCAGAGTTTTTGCGCAAAGTTTTAACAAGCTAGAGTTGATAGAAATGGTTAATTTTCTGAAGGAATTTTTTTATTTACTACTTAAAAAGGTAAACTTAATTAATAATACTGACCAGAGGTTTTAATGTTAGACGGTATAATAACGAATCTGTGATCAATCTGCATACAATCGATTCCTATATGGCAAAACAAATTAAGAGGGCATGCTTTCTATAAATACATCAGTAGAATGTTGTCCAAGCCCCGTGTAATAATTTAATTTTTTTTTTCCCCTATCGATGCACAAAAATTATACAACCCCAATTTCCTAAAGAATCAACACTAATCGTCTATATATTTTATAATTGGGCCAATTTTTGGTAAACGGTTTAGATAAATGAATATTATGTAAGTTTGCATTAGTTTTCAGCCTTTTATTTTGTTGTTTAGCAGAGAAACGTTTCGAATTTTCTCAGTTACCGATTGGTGGACATCCAATAGTAAAGAAAAAAAGGAACGAGTCGCTTCAAGGTTTTCAAATAAACACTATACCATACTTGAGTGTTACATACAATTATCGTGGCAGACATTTAATTGATTTTAAATTGAACTATGAAAGTATTAGAAAAAAAAACAATAATACAGTTGTCTCTTTGTGTTTGAAATTGAAACGCCAACAAACTATGGATTTCGAAGTCTCATTATTTAAAAAAAAAATAATGGAAAGTTCGTTTCCTAAAATGTCATTTTTCATAATTCAAACATTTATAGTGACTTTTAATTATCGTTAACGGTAATATAAAGCATTATTAATTTCACAACCGAATTTAACAACGTCAGGTGAAAAAACAATGTTTCAAAATTTCAGAATAAGTCATGGCGCCATATAAACTACGCAGACGTAAACAATTGCAGCTCCTAACAATATTATAGAAACGTAGTACTAATATTTCCCCTTTTCAAGATAATTAAGTTTCCCCCAAAATTATCCGGCCAAAAGAATTTTTTATTACAACGTCAGTATTTATATAAAATGGAAATGAGAAAAAGCAAATGAATTAACTTTGTTTAACGAAATATCCTCTTCATCAATCCTATAGTAATCGGCATCACTGTGCACATTCTAATACGACCTGCTCCAGCTCAAATTTTACATCTACAATAAGAAAGCCTCATCATGTATAAACTAAGGTCTACGGACCATACTTTTACGAGTCATGAATAATGGTCTTAATTAATTTCACATCCCACTTTAAAATCGTTATGACCAATTCCTCTATATACGTACATTGTTTGTGTGTTTGAGATGTAAACAACGATGTGCATCATCAGTTATGTTGATACGTGCGGTAACTTACATGTATGGGCCCTTCTTTGTTGTTGTCTTGTTTATTTGTTTTTTCGATTCTCGGCTTTGTTGCTAGATATAGATGTGGTGATTACACGTCTAACCTGCTTGATTTGTCAGACCGTTTTTGTTAGTACAGATTATTTGAACAAAAGGTATTCCTGTTTAATATTTATTCCATTTAAGGAATTAAGACTTAACTTTATATTGACCTGGATATTGGTCTATCGAAATATAACTTGTGCCAAGTTACACACCGGGGTTCATCCGGATTACCAACGTCCTCGGAGGGATCCAAGGGCACCGCGGAAGTTTAACATTTTTTTAAATTGGAAAAGGAAACTTTCATAATTTCTCTATATTAATTTTAACATTTCGTTCACTTAGCATGTAAAAAGGAGACGATAATCTCTTTTATTTTTTCATTATACCTATACATGTATAGTTTCACATGCTTTTTTTTTACTCGTAGATTTGAATGAACTAGATATTTTTGTATGTTTTTTTTGTTAAAATAGATGATTTTTGCAAATACTATAAGAGATAGCTTCCGTGTATTATTTCCTGTTTACTTCTAATAAATTACGATCCGTCTGAATACACTGGCTAGTCCCTAATTTAATAAATAATTGAGTTTATCATATTTGTCAATTAATTACGTCAATTCACGGACAGAAGGTTAATGGATGTTTTTTAAGATCTGCAATAATCATAATCATATCTGATATCAGAAATTTCTTGATTATACTACTCGTGCAGTCCATTTCAAAAACTATACATGTTCTCGATGAGTATAATTACAACAGTTATTCACTCGGAAAAACAAACATACCATTATACTAGAGCATTATGATGAATTTGCACGAAGTGGCTGCTACCTGAGTTGCGCGTCTTCTCGCCGATTAAACATAAATTCTCCAAGAAGTGAGACTTTTTCCGTGGTACTACCCTCTGTTGACTATTATCCCCTAATGTGAGTTACTAGTGAGATAGAATACTTCCGTAGAATCGGGTCCTAATCGAACCAATATGTCAAATTTCCTGTATCCGACGCGTCACTTTTTCCGGAGACATTAATAATTGTGCGAAACCCGCGTTCTTGCAGTGGTTTGAGTGCCGGTGATTATAAATTCTAGTGAGAAACAATTACTTGATTTTCCAGAGAGACACTCAGGAAGACACACATACCGTTGTTTTTTGCGATACCGTAATTTATAAATATTGACTCCATGTAGAATACACATTGTTCCGGGGACTAAATAACCCATCCGTGATTTGCCGTAAGCTCTATAAAATTTCCTTGATCTATAACACGGACGTCAGCAACTGTGCTCAGTGTTGATCATCTGATCTCTCCGTGGTGTGTGAATATCCCCGTCCTCGCTTTGGCGTGCTAGACGCAGACTGATCGGAGCCGAATTATATGTCTCGACCTACTTTGCGCAATTCAACACTCAGAACGAACATATAAAAAATATCTGTACGTTTTGGATTTCCCTAGCGCTCTGCAGAAGGGGTTCGAAAACAAATGAAACTGCGCGGTGGGGGTATGAGAAAATTAATATGATAAATATTATTGAATGCAATGACCAGTCCAATGAATGCGAGTGAGAACACTCAGTTATTTTATCATGAGAGCAACATAACTCAGCGTAATAGATATATCAACATTGCGCTTTTATGTGATAAGGAGTTCACTCCAAATGGAATAAATTCTCGAGCTGCTAAGTTAATAAATTGAACATACTCATTTAGAAATAATCTGATCATATAGGCCCCGCCTAGGAGGCCGGGGCATATACCCGCGGAGGGTCAAACGATTTGTGGAACTTCCGGACATTGCGGGCTTCAGAAAGAAAGACACGGACTGGTTTATGAAAAACGTGCGTCTGGTGATTACAGTTTCATGAATCATAAATAGCAGCCACGGTAGCATCTATATGCTTGTAAGTTCGTGAGTACGCCTAAGTGTCACTCTTCAGCGTGCGGAGTTCACGGGTTTTTCTTCATCACCACTGCATTCTCACTTCTCATAGAAAGGTTAACGGGAACCCACACACGGGTAAAGAAGTATGTATTATATATTCCTTGGCCTCGCGGCAGCACAATTGCTCCACTACTATTTTTTTTTTCGTATTTAGTCAGTACCAAGTATAATCTAGGTTCTGCTATATGTACCACCCGAATAATTCTATTAGATATTTGTCGTGTATTGAATATTAGTTCAACCTTCCCACACCAGACACAAGAAGGAGTTATAGTGAAAGGTTTATTATTTTAGTGAGAGAGTATTAAAAATGGTTCCAAGACGCTCTCGTCGACTTATCCACCGATCTTTCCTCAAGCTGAAACTTCTCAGAGTTTTGACACTCGCTACCCCACTACTTCCACGGTAACCGTACCACGCTGAAATGGCCTACAACTACCAATACATAACCCAAATGCTAAGCGTAAGGAATATCCAATTTCTACCCTGCAACCACACAAAATGAATTCTTTGACCTCTCTTTTTCCGTGGGGTGTGTAGTTTACATTTTAGCCATATAGGTCACAAAACCTAACCGCTTCAGTATTAAACTCCCTCAACTCTAAACCTACATCTAAGGAAGTCTAAAAGCGAACACGGAAGTCTTGCACACCGGACCCCCAACCTTCGCCTCACCCAGCCTCAGAACGTGAAAGTTCTCTGCTCAATCCTGACCCCGCTATATCACGTGTTGTTGAATTTGTATTTGTCCTCGGACTTAATGTCGGTTCTTAAGTTATATGATAATTTAATACTTAGTTGCTCTAGTACTGGGATACGCTTTTTTGTCCAGTCGAATAACATATGGGCTTGACGTGCTGACATATCACACGGTGTGGCTCTCAAATAATGATATAAATAAATGTTTGGTATGTCAAGAAATATGTATTGCTATAGTATTTCCGCCACACAGAAATAGAAAAATATTTTTTCTATTTTTTATGCGATCTCTGATATGCACTATATAACCATGCAAATATACATGCATAATGATATGTTCTATATATCAATTAAAATATGCATAGAATTGTACATTTCTCTAGCGCCATCTTAAATATAACAAAAAAATTTACAATGTGTTCGTGATTACATCAATATATAAGAACTAGAACTAATTTTGATATTCCATAATAAGACAGTGAATGATTTGTTTTCATTTATTTCACTATGAAAAAATGTT
>CAJDSM010132626.1:0-12944 GCA_903981925.1 Ostrea lurida | reverse complement strand
AAAAAAAATGAAAATGCTAAAATTTTTGCTTCTAGCTCCGGGGGCTTCGCCCCCTGGGAACCCCCTACCAGGGGCCATCCTTGGTCCTCTAGGGGCTTAAAACACCCCCAGAACGCAATCAAAATTGCTAAAATTTCTACCTTCCTGGAACCCCCTACCAGGGTGTAGTTCCTGGATCAGCTGTGGACCTGACTGAGCATGCCTTGTAAAGTCTTGTGCATCCCCAGATGTCTGTGACTTTTATTCTATTGATTTTGTGACTTTATGTCGCTGTGACTTTTTGTCCTGTGTCTTATTTTGGTCTTGTGAACTTTTGATCCTGTGACTTCTTGTCCTATGTGGTCATCTCTGTGACTTTATCCTGTGACTTTTGTCCTATCGATTTTTTGTGACTTTATTGTCCTGCTGACATATATATATGCCTGCTGGACTTTTCTGTCCGTTTACCGTCTTGTAATGTTGTCAAAACCCTGAGTTAAACTCGAGTGATTTGGTGCTGTGGCTTCAAAGCGTCGATCTCCTGTACACATATCCAACTGAAAAAAGAGATTCGGTCTTGTATTAATGCTTGAGACTGCCCAATCTTGTCCTTGGGAAGACCTCGAGCATTCCATTGCCAAAGACACTGAGACCGTCCAATATGCAAGGTCGTAGTTTTGTTTATGTTTATGTGTGTTACTGAGGAGATTCATGATCTCGCTTGGTAGGTGTACCATTACCCAGGAAGGAGATAGTCGAAATCATCCTAAACTGTTCATCTTGTATTGCGAGCCAGATAAGATTACTGTTTGTGACCCAGGGGGATGACGTGTCATCCTCAGCACCAGGTGATCGACCTCATCTTCTTACCAGGTATTGGTGATACTGACACTTGAGGGTAGTGCCCAGTTGCTTTAGGGGTTTGAAGTTGGGGACGTGTAGAGTGTTTGGGTTTAGGGATCCAGACACTGTTTCCCAAGTGGAGGCTTGTTTTTTTGGGTGGGACCTTAAGTTAGGTTCAATTCTCAAATTTATGTCAATTGGATCATTAGATCGCATTTTGTCAGCGACCACCTCTCCGGCTTTTGACGGGTTCAATTTCCTTGGCGAGGCACATAGTTCAACCAGTTAATGACTTTTGATGTGTCACAATGTTCATCCTACGCAACGCCGTGTATCCCGATCCGAAGCGCCGCGGAGATCCGGGTGCCACGGAGCATAGATGGTAGGCGGATGATTGATGGGTACCTATTATGAAGGTTTGTTATTTGCATGTAGTTAAAGGATTATTTGTACCCAAAAATTCGTACAGAACAAAAGTACAGATATACAAAGCATTTGAACAGAGTTGCATTTTTCTTGTTGAATATAATAGACAAAGCATTTTCCAAAGTAAACCTTTTCCATCTTGAACTTTGCTCGAAAAAAGTACGATATTCACGCTTTGAGGGCCAAGTGATACTAAACGGCTTGTATATTCGTACTCTGTTGTGATAACCGTTTGATAGCCCACTATGTCTTTGGTAAAATATGGTTACTAAAAACGACTACACCAAAACTCTGCCTCATTTGTCCACACTATGAATAATACATAATGCCGGTGAGAAAATCTTACGGTCGCTAACCACGGAGAGATCCGTTATACCACGGAGTCACGTATATACTAACAAGATCGAAGAAACGTCGGAGCTCCTTTCACACTTTAAAATAGTATTTTTCGAAATGATTAAGTTTTCAATCTTATTTTACAAAATTGAAGAAAGAACGATAATGTGCGAGAAAGACATCAATTACGTTTAACGGAAGAAGGTTATATAGAAATAGACGAAGCAGTTTTAGCCGTTTAATGCAACTGTAACATAATTATACGACTACAAATGAACAAATGTTTTGAAATCCTTTTTTCTCACACCCGATTGAAAGTATTTCGCTTATTTACACGTTTATTATATTGTTAGATCTACGTGTATAGATGTAAACGCTTAAGATGGACTTGCATTATTTTTACGGTGAATTTGAGAAATGAGGGGTATTGCAGTATCATAGCAAACCAAACATTCATACGAACCTATTTTATTGGACGAAAAAGCGTGGAGGGAAAATTAAAGAATTCTAACCAAAAACATTTAATCCTTACATCTTTGTGATTCCGCCCGTTCCTAATTAGGTGAAAGAATTTTTTCTTGACAATGATACTTCTACTAGTAACATGAACAAACATGTGTAACAACTTACTTTTGTGTGTATAGAAAGTTTATGCTAATGCAAATGAGGATTGCAGTTTAACGATGCAAACTCATGTCAATAAAATGGAACATAAAAACGATAGTGCCATGCATTTACTGTATAATGCCTCTTATGAAAAGAAAGCAAAAAAAAATAGCATCAGATACTATTTTCTTCTCTGAAACCATATAAAAAAAAAAAATAAATCATACATCTCCTGTTTTCAAGAGGTAAATATGAACAATCAAAGTAAAAATATAATATTCCTGCATGGCTTCTGCCTTTTAATTTGGCCTACCTCCATTTCTATTATGTGGTGCAAATTAACATAAATGTCCTATTCCCTATTTGAATATATTATGCCTAAAATTTACAATAAAATGGGCGTATTTAAAAGTCCTCTCTTTAATAAAAATAAAGAATGAGAATGGACCATGTTGCGCAAATAACCTTAAAATGGAGAGAGTCAGTTGCTGCGTACAGCGACTTTCGCAATACAGTGCCTGTCCAAGGGGATAAAGTTAGATGTCTGAAAGTTACAGATAATTTCGCAATTACAATAGCATCTCAAAGGGGATTTACGTAAGATGTTACTGAGTAAGTTTTTTACGACCAATGTAATGTGGAAAATCGTTATATACAAATGTACTCTTGTAACGTATTTTAACGAAGAGAACATAGAATTTTGCGGTGCAGGCCGTGACGACTTCTCAATAATAGCCATAGTAGGCATAAACATTCATTACTGTCAATGAAAGTATCAGATAAAATCAAATATTCGTATGAAACATTGCAGCAGGTACAGCTTTGGATTAATGATTATATTTAGATATTACAGTAATAGGTTGGATCACGTTTATAGAAGTTTGCTTTTTAAACAAGATGTGCGAAGCATATATGCTATCGTTATGGAAGATGTCAGAATTAGTCTCTTGTGTTGGAATTTACATTGATTTAGTGTATACGTGGGGGGAGGGGGGTGCGTTGACTAAGAAGAAACATGGTTGGTTGCATTTTTCTTTGAGGTGTCAAACGTCAACAAGTTAAGGAAGTGTTGCTAACATTACTTTATAACAATACTGTATCTGCTACAGAACATATCACTCAAACGGCTGGTCTTTGCGTAATTTTATAGAGTCCTACCTTTTCTCTAATCATCAAAAAGTATAGAAGTCGTATTTATTTTTATCAATAGACTCTCCCATACCGGGGGAACACTCGCCAGCCTCAACTATCTCGAACTCGAGGAACCTAAGAAAAAAATGTTCTGATAGTCCAATATCCCCGCGCAGATATTGGAAAGGTTTAATAATACTCTAGATAATTTAGGTTGGGCTTGGCAGTTTCCGAATCAATTTGACATAGCCATTGGTATTGACATATCAGTGTTCGAGATACTCAAGATTCAGCTGATGAATTTTAACAATCAAACATTATGTTCAGTAGAAAGTAAAGTGAAATAATTTAAAAAACGAATTGGAATCAATCTCGTAAGTCCAAAATAGAAATACAAAAGCAAGAGATGGGGGACAACACGGACCACATGTGCCTTGAGGAAAAGATTGATCTAACCGTATTGCCACACCCTAACCGTGAGCCCATAGTTCTTGAGCAGGAAGTAAAACGGAACCAGAGCTCTTCCGTAGTACAATTTAGTTTGTGTCAAAAACGAACTTAAAAATGTTAATGATACACATGCAAGACAGGCATATTGACTCACAGAACTGTATTCATATTGTAAACTAATTGTGATATAGACGGCGCATTTTGAGGGATTTCCTATGATTATGAAATGCGGAGAGACGTAATTAGTGGCACCTCATAAGCATAATGCAACATGTGTCAGACTTTGTTAGGATTCGAAGATAATTTGGAATGTTTGCTTGTCAAAAAAAAATAAAGAGCCAAAGACCTCTGAACTTTAACCTGTACTCGTGTCAAATGCCTCAGCTTTGATGCATTAAGGAAAACCGGCTATAAAGTCTAGGGATACACGCAGTTAGAGCGCATGTTATCAGAAAAAATAGAACCTAAACAACCTCAAGAATTAGAAAAAATTACGATGGTGATCGTCAATGCTTGTGAACAAAACGGTTCGGAAATACAGCGTACCGTGTTCCATGGAAGATATAGCAGAATCTTATGTGCCTATACGAGTCATTCCGCATAGGTAAGGTGTAAGTATATCCCGTGGCATCTCATTATTCGACTGCTGTCTCTGTTTAATGTTTTTACAAGCCATAGTACTCCTGCTGTGTCTGATTACGGAGCAAAAGAACTCACGAGGTTGCAAATCCCTTTCGTGTCGAACTCATATAGGAAGAACAAATCGACATAGAGGATATATTCTACAAACCTGTCTACAAATACCTCAGATGCATCGATGGAGATCGATATTAAACCAATTAGAACTCCAAAAGAGCTTCTTCACATCAATATAAAGAGCCACCGAAATGAAACTAGAATACTCCTCTGAGAAAGACTTGCGAAATATTATAAGTCTATATTTATATCTAATTGTATTAATTTACAATCTAAGTGTAAAACATTAACAAAATAGGTGTAAGTATTTAATAGTAGCTGTACTAGTCAACATGTGTCCCCAATAAATATTTGTATTACGTGAAGGTTAATGGATGATTTGATTGCTACTGAAAATTGGGGGAATATTGTAATTTTAGTGGTCCCAAAACTCGTAGATTGAAATGGGGTAGTGGGAGATTCATTAGGAAACTCTATTTTTGATCAGCTCTTGGGAACCTAATGTGTAGACAAAACGCCATAAACGTATAGATAAATGCACAATTATGGGCTTTCCATTGAGCTCTGCCCAAAGCGTTCGACTTTGCTTATCATATTACGTAAATAGTAGTATTTAAGTGGTGTAAGGCTATTACTGAGTGATTATATGATAGTAGATTTAGTTACGTAGTAGTAATGTTGACAACGTCCTCGCTGTAATTGTAGTAGTAGTTATTAGTAGTAGTAGTAGCAGCAGCAGCGAGGCAGCAGCAGCAGGCATCGAGGATCATGTTATAAGAAGAATTAGGTAGATGGTCTCCAGACTTTATTGTACAGATACATTAGACCAGATCAAAACTCGTAAGACAAAGCTTCAAATGGAGAAATATACCAGTTGCTTCTTCCTTTTGAAAGGTGTAACATAAAGTATATTGTCGATTCTGCCCTACTGTCTGTTCCAACGGGGTAACATCATATAGTATATCATTATCTCAACCACCTTTCAAATAATCATGATTCTTGGGAGGCTCCACTAGCATTATACTTTCGTTCTAATTTAATGGTCGTTCCATTCTTGGGAATTTCTTACCCCACAAGTCTTTGATAAGTTAGGTTCTTTTACATCTTTGATTGTGCTATAATTAATTTACATAAGTGTAGTTGTTAAAAGGAAAATGTTTTGTGTATTAATGTGTATAGCCGGTAAATTAGGTAGTTTTGAGTCCTATGTACTCTTGAGTTTAGTAGTTTACGAGATAAAGACAATAGTGTTCCTGATCTTGAGTGCCCGACTGGGAGCGGTCGGTCACCGGGCATCGGTTGTTGTCTTTGAGCAATACCATGCTGGGAACTAGCGGCCCCAGGTACTATGGTTTCAGCTGTGCAGGCTACGGTATATTTGCCCCTGGGAAGGTTCGGCCTCCGGGCGCAGGAGTTTGTGTCTATCTTCCGTGACTCCCTAGGCTGTGACGGTCCCCAGGTACGATTTCTGCTCAGTCTACTATGTTATGCCCGCTGGCAGCCGGGCCCCGGGCCTGTTTTTTGGTTGAGAATGCTGCCGGGAGTGCAAAACGAAGGTGCTCCCCCAGGTATGTTTTCGGGTCCTCATCTGAGTTTGCAGTTCTGTTGCAGGTTATTGGCATCCTGTTGGACTAAGCTGGCTCTGTATTATGCTCTCTCGCTTGGGGACCCCTGGCCCGCGAGCATAGGTCCTTGTTTGAATGGCGCATGCTTCAGGCGGATACGGGCACCACTCAGGCTCTTTCGATTGCTAAAGTGCTTCAAAGTCCCTGCTGGGGCATCTCTTAGGACCCTCAGGCTTGTGTTTTTGCTGTACAAAGCCTGCTTTGGATCAGCCCCACGGCTGGTGTTGTAGAGTGTACGAGTAAAAGACTTGCTGTGCGATCGGACCCAGGCTTGTAGTGTGACCTTAAAGCCTTGCTGGGATCTGGCCCCTAGCCTTGCCTGTTGTGCTTAAAGCCTAGCTGGGAATCGGACCCCAGGCTTGTGTTGTGCTTACAGGCTTGCTGGGGATCGGCCCCAGGGGCTTGTGTTGTGCTTAAGAAGACCTGCTGGGATCGGCCCCAGCTAGTATATAGTTTAAGGCCCGCTTGCGTGTCGGCTCGGGGATCTACCTATTAGTTCGTTTTAGACTGCATAATAGGTCATGAGCTCTTCGCCAGTACGTAGTCGAATGTGAGCTCAATGAGTAGCCCCCAGAACGCCAATCTTGCTTCAATCTATTTTTAGGTCATTTTGTTTTTTTTTAATGCGAAATAGACACGGGGCATGGAGCATGTTTTTTTCTGAGAAAAATGTTTGGAGTGCGCCGTGCAATTTTTTTATGAACATTGACAGCTTTGAAGGTTTGCGTTACACACTAGGGGTGCTTTATACAATAGACCAGAGACATATATAACAGAACCATGATAATTAATATATCGCATGACGCCAGTAGTACCACCTGAATCACTAGCTCGTGACTGAGAAATAGATAAACGGTCATTTTTCTTTTGATAGTGAAATGTTGTACGAGCAACAATCAAAACGCACTACGGCTAATTAGCAAACATACAGTATTTACAGGGTACCTCCAATATATGTTTTACACGTATTTACGATTTCATTGTAAACGATTTGTTCAAAAGCTAATTTTGGTCGACGGCCAATTTTCTCACATTTGTCAACAACTATCCAGTCGATTTTTTTTTCGGTATCTGTTACATGTACTTGGTGCATTTGTGACAAACCAGAAATTTTAAATTGCGGATTTTGACGAGAGAATTCAATGGCGATTATGACTTAATATCGGTCTTTATACTAGTATGTACGTTTGTTATACCCCTACTAAACAGTTCCTACAATATTCCGTACGAAAAAAGAGTTCAACATCGTGACTGTTAGACCGGCCGGGCCGAGGGAACTGTTAAAAAAGATTCATATATCTCTACTGATTTTTCACTCTATAAGAGTAAATCGATATAATTGGCATATTCCCTGAAAATCGCCGTAAAAAGACTGGTTCCCTGCAATATACAGTTATTCCATGGGTAGGCGGTAACAGTTCAAATTATTGCCAAGTGACTCGGGGATTGAACGCAAAAAACTGTTCCGTGATGCCGGCAGGCCGAGGCAACAGTTCTCTCTGGTCATCCCGATACCGAGGGGACATGGTTGGACTGTTATGTAATACCATCGGGATAGACTGTTCTAACTCGTAATGTACTTATAAAACAAGTCAAAAAGCATATTTCTATATAAAAAAAATGTGTCATAAAAGATAAATACTAATCATAGCTAATTAGTATCACAATGAAATTAGAGAGAACTAAACTGAGTAGTTCAAATCGTGACATCCCTTTACTTTGGTTAACACATGTTTAGTTATCTCAAATTACGTTTGCCTTGCGTCACAATGGGGATATTTTTGGCGCATTTATCGGTTGCGCATGGTAACAGTCTTTTGCTCGAAAGGTAACATCCAAACTATTCACACTGGAACGTAAAATGCCAATAGTTCATCAATGTAAATTGTCTTGCAACTAATGCCAAAAGATAATATCTCGGGAAACTACTCTTAGTATATGTAGAACAAAATTACAAAAAATCTAATTAATTGATCTAATGTGCAGAGAAATAACATAATTTTAAGCAAGAGAATGTATGAATAGCCATCACCTTTGTTTATGTCACTGCTGGCTAATCATAGCGCGCTTTCAGCGATCCTAATGGCGTATTGATTGCGTAAACATTGCCGATAGATAACCAGATATATCCTTGTTTTACTGATATATATTCAATACAAAGCGTTTAAGCATTGGAATCAAGTGTAAACCACTGTGAAACTATAACAACAAACGAGACATTCCACCCCCACAGTAAGAAACAAGGACATGGAAAGTCAACACACGTGCTGTCGTAAATGTTGAACATCCCTTCCGAATTCATTTAAGAAATTCCAGCCTCCGACAAAGCGCAAAGGCAGAATCAGGTATGCCATGGAGGAGTAAGCAAGTGAAAATTGCTCAAGCGAGAATGTTTAACAATAATTATCAATCATGTAAGAACGTGTCAGTCCATCGATATGAATATGATAAGGTTTCTCCTGACAGTAGCCAAGCAGCCAATCTTAAATCGAGAGAGGTCAAACTATCTGTTCTTTTAATTAGGGTAAGAAGATATATTGTTGCAACGTATCATGATACGTGTTGTGCATATCGCACTAGTGTATCAATATCGTGAGGTACACATGTAGCGTGGCAATACGGTGCGCCACGAGTCAAAGGTTCAGCAGCCGAAAAGCCCACCGAGTGCGCAAGTGCTACTCTTCAAATCAGCCCACGAGTTGAAAGCCCTCTGCAGCCCAGGTTCACGAATCGGGCGCTCACATCCGAAAGCCCAACGAGTCAGGGCTCCACTATGTCCCTGACGCCCCAGTCCAAAGGGGCTCACGTACTGAAAGCCCACGAGTCCAAGGATCACTAGTCTAGAAGCCCGACAGAGTCCAAGGACTCAACTAGTCCGTAAAGCACGAAATGACACAGCGGTACGCCCAGTCCAAGGTACTCTGAAGCCATCACGAATCCTAGTGAAAAGCCCAGCAACGCTATCGACCCGTGCCAAAGGCTCAACTAGTCTAAAGACCCCACGATCCAATGCAACAAGTCTAAAAGCCCTGACATCCATAGGCTGCGTAGTCTTGAAGAGACCCACGAGTCACTCAAGGAGCCACATATCCTGAAAGCCCGAGTCCCAAGGCTCACAGTTCGAAAGCCCACGAGTCGCAGACCCTAGTCGAAGCCGATCAAGCTCACGAGCTGAGCCGCGAGCACGATCACGACAATCGGTCACGCCTGAAGTTTATTGGTCCGAAGGTTAGCTTAGTCGCCGAAATTGATTGAAGAGCTGAAGTAGTGCATGTAGTAATTAATGATACACAATATAATCCACCTCAAAATATGATTTTGTGGGCCAATCTAGTATACTAAAGTTAACAATTGTCGAAATTTGGAGCAGCGCATGCGCTATTTAGTGTCACTGTTTCACGCGTGTCATCTATTTATTTAATATCATCAGTATGTAAAAGTCAACCCTGTGAAGTTTAATGACAGGACTCTTTCATCCGTAGTTGCGTATTTTAGGTAGAAATTGTCAATTATAGCAATAACATAAATTTAGAATCCAGCGACGACGTACGTGTATTGACCGAGATACTCGAATAAAATATTAAAGTGTCTCTCACAATAAACAGCACAAATAATTCAATTGTCCTTTATTTCAAGAACTACTATTAAATTTTAGCGTGCGACCCGCTTAATAGTCCCACCACTGCCGATGCATTCAAAGTAGCGACGGTTTGAGTTTCATCAGTACAACAGTGACCTATTCAAGTGAGACGAGTAATAATTTCCATAGGCGTGAGGACTGTCTTCTGAAGAGGGGACGGCGGACGAGCAAAACTTCCCAAGTGGCGACAGCCAAAAATACAATAAATAGCAATGGAACACTAAATGAATGTGGGGCGGGGGCGGCAAACTCATTAAAATAAACGCGAAAGAAAATTAAAGAAAGGTAATAGAAAACTTCTAAATTAATGTTGTCGATGCAAGAAAGTATTGACATAATAAGGGGGGGGCAAAACCGATACATGTGAGCTTTCCATTGCCCCCCCCCCCCCCTGCTTCCTCACCCATGATTCCCAATAGCGGCTAGTCAGTTAATTCAGTCACATTACCAAGTTCAGAGGACGACATTGCTAAGATTTGCGGCTTACAAATGCAAACCTCTGTCTTCATATACGTGGTTAATTAGCATTTTCCACAGAACTTTCCCCGATTTTGTTGATTGACGAAGAATAATTGTTTACGCAAGGAGTTTCTGCGTACTCGATTCAGATTCTCCATACATCCCATCTCGTGTACGTGTCATTAGAATCAACGTTTTGTTTTATTCTGATATACCTTCATTCCAAGTCAAAAGGGTTGGGGATCGCTCTATACTTGGGTATACACAGCCGACAGTACTGAATTTGACAATGTACTATATACTCAATGATGGTAGTTTCTGTATACATGAAAAAAAAAACCTGCCTTGTGATCTACACGAAACAACAGGAATTAAAATTAAATTACAAGCCAGTTTAATAGCTATGAACATAATGATCAATTATATTGAAATTTTGTGATGAAAATGTAACTTCTCATACAAGTGTTTGTTTCAATATGATTGATTGAGTTATTTATGTTATTGACGCCTTTCCCTTCACCGAGTATGAGACGTCCACCAATGGCCGGTGAATGGCTCAAATTAGGGCTATACTCGGCACTCGAGCTGTTGAGCAGGGAGGGATCTTTACGTGTCACACCTCTGTTGACCGGGGACTCTTGATGTTTCGGTCTCATCCGAAGAACGCCCCATCAGTCGCCTTACGACACGTAGGGTATGGTGACGACCTATTCTAACCGCGATCCCCACGGGTTGGAAACGATATATGAAATGTTCAGTGGTGGATCCCAGGATTTTGTCGAAAGGCAGGGCCCGGTGTCCCGTTGAAAAGAGCCAATAAGCTTAGGTCGGATACAAAAGTGGGGCCTCCAGGGCGAAACCCTCGGAAGCTCTACGCGCTTAAGAGCTTTTATAAGTTACTTTAAGGTAATAGCCTATAACATAGTTATGGATTTCAAAATAGTTAATTATATTAATGGTGTTTGAGATACTAAGGCGTAACATGGTATACTGATACCCTCAAGTATAGCTGAAACAACCCCGCTCCCCTGGTTCAACTGTAAACTCACAATTGATGGACACTCTAGACAGCGGGTGAATGCCTAAGTATGATACGTATAAAACACGTCCAACCATGTCTTGAATCATGAAACAGTGTTCGTACTAAGAAATATTGTATTCTACAATCATTAACTGTACTATTTCCCATCTATACTATATTACGATCACATTGTTGTTCTATTCACTAATAAATCCGAATAATAGCCAGTACAAACATGGATTTCCTTCCTGTGGGAAGAATATATACTGAATTCACATCTTATGTTTCAGTGCCTTCGACTCACTGCTTTGAATACATTTTGTCAAAAGCACGCTAGATCATATCATCAGGCGTTGATCTATGAAAATATAGTAAGCTTTACGATATCAACTCTTCGAATCTAGATGAAAATATTTTTGCACGTTATACTAACACCACACACCTCATCTATCCACACCGACGTTGATGTCGACATATCTCTCGTTCGGAGACTCACTGATAAAACGTTTGGATTAAGATTATTTCGGAATTTTATATTCGAAAAAATCTGCTATTCGACCTGTCCGACTAAATCCGAAAGCTCCTACTGCCCATACGCAGCAATTAATATGAGTATTTGTACTATCATTTCGCTAGCCACGCAGAGCATCGAGACTAAGACTGCAGAATATTTGCATGCTGTGCTGCCACATACAATATTGACGTGCTTTGTGGGTGTAGTTTGGATATCGCGAGTTGTTTATAATATAGATACCCTAACCCCATCGGTCACGCTCCGAGAGAGGGCCAAAACAGACTTCCTTTCTCATAGAAACAATTTTGTTTGGTGACTGGTCAAGTCACTTCAGACTCAAGATTTTTTTTATCAAATCTCCAAATTTCTTGACTGATCTACTAAACATATAAGGAATTCATATATATACTGGAAGGTTTCGTCCAGGAAAAATAGGTCTTTGTGCTCGAAGTCGCCCGCTAGGATGGACCCATTTCTGAATCGAGCGATATCCATAAGCTGTTCACAGATTGTTAGGTTTGAGTCGATATTCAATCCCATTAGATCTCAGTGAACTCTAATTTAAGTAGAAAGAAAACATGCTTTTAACACTCTATAAACAATATTTAAAGATAACCAAATGACTGTTACACAGCTTACTTTCTTTACAGATTTGAAAGTCAATAAATTAAGTTTTGATCACTAACGATCCTCTGCAAGCGGCGTTTAGCCAAAAACTATCAGGACAGCGATGGAGAGGGGGAGGGGTATCTGACCATCTGTCACCCAATCAACAAAAAATAAATTGACAAGAACACACCTAAAAAAATCTCACTAAGAAGAATGAACTTGACTCACACCTTCATCTGCGCCAGATGCTGTGTCCCTTTGGGTCATATAGAAGTAGAATGTTATTAAAGCAAAAACAAAAACACAAAAAAAAAGGCTTAGAAAAACAATTAACCCCGTTTATCAATTTAAAGCCATTACCAAGGTCATTGATGGCAGTATACAAATAAATAAAAACGTCCCCAATAAGTTTGTTGTTTGTTTTAGACGCCTTATATTTTGATACTCTTCATTGCCAACTTTAAAATAATGAACTTTGGATAATTTTAAAGAGAGAGAGAGTAGATGATCCCGAGTGATTTAAGTCAAGGTCAAACCACTGGTCTATCCCATGGTTTGTCCGCTCATATATTGAATCTTTTCTTGATAACTACAGAACAAGGTAAGGGT
>CAJDSM010132622.1:452-14505 GCA_903981925.1 Ostrea lurida | reverse complement strand
GAGATACTTCAATGATTATGATCTGATAGAATTAATTGTATTTTAATAAATGTACATCGAAGGGTACACACTTAAAACGAATTTTATCGGGATTAGAAATTACAAAAAAATTAACACACTAGCAGTAGGGCAATTAAGGTTCTTCTTCAAAAAAAAATATAAGTGGTATATATGTTATAAATGCCATGAAATTGTTAGGTACTCTAAATTTATACATGCTTCGTTAATTAACAATCCATGCAGTCAAAAGAGTCTGCAAACCACTTCTATACATTAAAATCCCCAGGTTCCTCTAAGTTTTTCTTCTTACAGTCATTCTTCTCTCCCTATTAGTAGGATTCTTAGCTCGAACATTAATAGATATTATAACTTGAATTAACAAACATTCTCAAATTCACTTATCTCATCTTCAGTAAGAAAATTTTATCCATCCTTATAATTCGAATCACATATATTCATGAATATATACCACCTTCTCTCTCTATGATTTAATATAAAACACCAGCTCAAACTAACAACGGATCTTTTTTAATTCCGTCGGGTAAAAACCTTTAGCGCTATTCCGGGCCAATTGGTACCGTGAAAGTAGTACGCGCTCTCGCTTCTCACCACTTGCCACAGGCTAAGCGCCACTGCAATCCTAGGTCAATCCCCTTATCCGCAGAGTTGTATGTGAGAAGGGAAATTTTCTATGGCGGTCCCCGCTTTGGACACGTTGTGGTTTTCTCCGATAGTACTTCGGTTTCCACCCCACATAATGACCCCCTAGACCTGACAATCTGTGCATTACATAAGGGGACCCCCATTAGGAAAATTATGGGTATATCCCTGGATATATACGTACGAGCTATGTATACTGAAAAGATATATTGAGGACTGAGTCCAGGAAATGGAAAAGAGAAAATATAAACAATATCTGATATATCCAGCTTTCAATAAATCCGCCGAATTATTTTCCGCTATATAAATATCTGCCAACGGGCTTATGTTGCGGGCCGAGATGTTCACGGTCCGAGTAGTCACGGGGCCGAGGGGGCGTCCACGGCCCGAGTAAGACCACAAGGTCCCAAGAGTTGGTCCCCCATTCGTCTTTATGTCTACCGATTAATGGGTTAGTTGAATACGTTCTTAGAGGGACCTATTTCATGATCAGAGGAGGATGCGCAATTTCAAATATTTATAATAACCCATAGCAAGAAAATTGATATTTCTTAACATTTTATGTTGCAGGCCAGTGGAGATAAATAAAAATCAACAGAAATTAGACATGGATTCATCCTAACATCTTGCTGTCAATCTGTTGTCTTCGTCTTTAAGACTTTGGATCATTATGAATTAATATCTGATAAATTAATCAAAGATTCAGTCAGAATGGGTTCTAATGGTAACATTAACACCCCTGTAACTCGATAACTTCCCTTACTGCTTCACCAAAATATCTCGCGAATCAATTTAGATGGTGGCATCTTGAACAAGGCGACTCCCATCGGCATGTCACGGATCAAATCGTTGCGTTAAGTACAAGCGCTTTCAGAATGATGTGGCCTCCGAAGTGGTTGGGTCACAGGACGTCTCCCGACAACGGTGAATCGTGACCCAGAACGTTTTAGACGTTTGAAAAAGGGTGACTGTCTCTATCGGTAATTAGACTGACGATTCAAGAAACCCTGGGACGATCACAAGGATGTGACGTCTTAAAGTTTTCGACGCCAGACATCTGAGTTATCCAAGTTGATAGGGTTGATGAGTAAATCCGATACACGTTGATGACTCGATCACGTATAAATACATGACGTTAGTGATATTGAAAACTAGCAAATTTATCGTAATTGATTATAATTATTAATCGCTATTGTATTAAAGTCTGAACTTAGTAGTATTTCAGAAAGCGTATGTATTTGTTGGATTTGGGTCGATTGGGTTTGTAATAGGTTCTCTCAGTGCTTTATGGGTGTAATTTGAGGATCTGACGATCGATGTTAAAAGTTAGCGTTGTGTTTGCATAATAGGTAGGGCAACGTTCCTAATTGATAAGATATATGGCATATGAACCTAATCTGAACGTGATCGTCTCAGCTTAGCTGCCGGAAGATGGTGCATTTGGAGTGGTTATGTTAAGACTGATGTTTTAGCAGTTACTTTTTGACTGTATTTTACAGGCTTAAAGCTGACGTTGACAAGAACGTATTTATTTGACGGTTGGAGGGAAGGGTATCTGCTCTTATGGTAATTAATGCTGACATCATAATGCGTACTAATTTTGGATTAGGGGTATCATGGGTTGTGTAGATATGGTATAGGAAAAGCCGAATCCGTGTCCAACGTGGTTGCCTAGAACGTACGTGTATATTTGTTTCAAACAATTCTATACTTTGGCATTGTTTTACGTACTCCCGAGGCCCCTCTGATGGCCAACTTGGGTCTACCAAGTCTAACGTGAATGATCTCATAAACAGTTTTATGTTGACGTTTGAAAGATACTGTTTCTATGTGTGATTAACTGCATCAAAAGACGTCAAATGAGACGTCTTAATTTCGATTTAGAGATTGGATGGTTTAATCGAAAATACGAAGCTTGTATCTCAAGTAATATAGACGCATGTTTTGAACAGTCTACTTTTGGCACTTATTACTGTTCAAAGTCTGACGTAACAGAACTTTTATGACGTTTAAGGTAGAATACCGCTTATATGAACGGTGATCTTAACTGACATCAAACAAGACGTCAAAACGAGACCCACACTTGACGTGATACTTATAATTAGTATTTGTGAAAAAAAAAAAATTCTGTCCCGTAAACACTAACGAAGAATTATAAATAGGACTGGCAACTATATAGTTTACGGAAGATTTTTATTTTTTGGCAAAATATCATTTTAAAACGTCAAGGCCTGTGAAAGAGACTCTAATTTCGAGAAGATAACGGTATATTTTGAAAAATTCCGTTACCAAAAAACTTTTTCCGTATTCATCACGTATTTATATACGTTTGTTTGTATTTGAAACAGTTCTCTTTATCCTATGAATTTGGTGAACGCCTCCTTTCTAGTGTTTAAAAGTCTTGACGTGTGAATCACCTCTCGAAAACTGTTGTTAAAATGTCTGGTCATCATTTTGGGATTTTAGAACTATAGACAACCGAAAATGAGTCAAGCTATGGAAGCCGAATTTAATTTATTATGTGGGGGAGGGGGAGAGGGGTGTGAAGGGATGGTTGGGGGCGAGGTCAAGGGGTGAGAAGTGATCTAGTTGAAGTATATGTATTGATGTAGGACTAACTTTTCTTGGTGGATGTCCATTTTATTCCAACCTTACAACGTAAGTATGAATTCAATATCCTAGGGATCCATTTAGTGTGGTAAATACTTGTTTTATGTAATAGATTTAAGTCTAGTTTTGCATAACCCTTGTTATCTTAGTGTATTTTACCATGTATGATCACCATCACGTCAAAGTGGGTAGGAATAACGTCGGTGGCTTTGAAGTGGTCGGGGTAGAAGATGGCGTTTCACTTGGAAGCCGTCGTCAGGTTGAGTGGTCGAGTGGGAGGGGTGGGGCGGTAATGCGACGGGTGCAAGGTACCGCCGTCATATGATCACGCGGTGGGCGGATACAGCGCAGTTAAACCATTCAAGTTTAGGTGTTTTTTCATACAGCACATAATCTAGATCTATGTCATTAAATGTTTGAGCCGTGGTCTTTAAAACCTTCTTTGCTTTCTTCCACTCGCTTACGTCATTTAGCAGTTCATTACCATACATGAAAATGTGTGCGTATAAGAGTTGCTTGCGGGATTGGCACAGACGCCAGAGACCCGGCGTGGACAAGACTACACATAGGAGGATAACAGCTAATGATCAACTCAAATGCTTATTCAGGTGTAAGTTATCACATGTATTATTAAGCATGCTTGTATTTGCGTATCACTTAGCCAATATGCTGGTTTTTTGACTAAAGGCCTACCCATTCCTTCAAAAGTCCCGTTTTTAATGCTAGACTAGATGTTAAACAGAAGTACTATGCATAGTATGGTGAGTCTGAGGGGAATGTATTCCCTAAGTTTTGTCAGATCTTAATTATATGTTAAGCCAACATACCAGTATGGTAAATGATTCTTGTCTTTAAGAACGCTACGATTCTATTCTCTAAAGTGTTGTCACACGACTGTAGGCCACCTACGTTGAATAGATCGTTTACGATCTTGATTAGTGCATTACGATATACTAACTTGGATAGTTTATGATTAATTACATTTAATAAGATTTACATGATATAAAATATTGAATACAGTTTACTTTAAGGTGCTAAAGCCAGCGTCTTGTTAAAGCGTCTTTGGACTGTTTTAGTGTGTCTATCGAAATCAAATGCTTTGTATAAGGAACTCTCTTAATGCATCGTTAGTGTGAACTTCAATGTAAAAATCAAGAGAAATTATACTTAATTTGCCATATTTTTTACACATGCCTAATCACAAATTATTTCCTTGCTAAAAATGTATCTTTTAAAATTCCAAACATAGAAAAGTTTCCATATGTATCAAAATTAGTAGAAAATGAGATCATCATATATCAAGAATAAAAACTGAAGCCTTGTATGTTGGTTGAATGAAGAGGAGTAGATGTGAAGAACTGTCAAGTGAATAATAATATACATTTGATGTGAAGTACAAGCTAATATAATATTAAGTATGGACGTATCACCACAGTTAGAATTATATAGTATTGCGACATCCTGTTGTGGATCATAGAAGCTTGCATCAGAGATATCACTCGTAATATAACAAACAACTTTATCGTTTCTGTCCTAGCCTGGGCATTTAAATAATTTCACTGAATCACGCATTTACATGGACACAGCCAGATCTACAACAGTACGGACCAGTTCTCAGGAGAAGAATGATACGTGAATACTATTAAAGTGCAATATGACACGAATACAAGAGAGACGCACACCCCGCCCCTGTCTCGGTTGACACAAGAATAGTTAACTGCAATGCGTATGATTTCAGCCTCGAAATCACAAACCTTTCGTCTTATCTGTGTACATTCTCGTGAACTTTGGGCTCGATACCTGCACATCGAATCGAGTTTCCGCTTTGCTGTTAGCTCTTATTTTTATGTAAGTACCAAAAAACCACAGCATCACTTATGTTAGGGACCTAACAGGGTTCGGAAATAAATTAAATATACGATATCCTGTCCTGTCCCTATTTGCGGAATTGGTATAGATCTCTGAGTCAACAGTCCTCTAATTTGAGCCAGCCAGCCCACCCCGACCAGCGCCCGCCCCTTGACGCTTTTCATGTATTCACGCAAGTGACCCAGTCCCATGCTAGTGAATAATTCTGATCACACAAGCGGGCTACCTGGAACTCCGGAGGCTAGTTTGCTATCTCTCGTAATCTTCCTGAAATATTCCCTAATTTATGGGTATTGTATGGTACCTCAACTATAGTTTATAACAGCTGTATCTATAAACCAGCTTCAAAGAGTACTAGACCCAAAGCGGGTGCAAAACAAGCTATTTTGAAAAATTCTATTCAAGAAAATACCCTTCAGTGTTAATTAAATATCTTACTACTTGTAGGTTTCAGAATCATCAATAAAACATCCATATATCAAGGCCTATTGTATAAATAATTGGAGAGACCAAGTAGGTGTTACTAAATTATCTCAAATTTGTCAGAGAAAGCGATTAAGTCAGCTAGAGGTTAAGAATAGGTGTGTATCGTAAATGATAATTCGTATGAACTTTTATAAATTATATATCTTTGGGAGAAACTCACATGCCCATCTTTTGATTGAGAATTAAAATAATTATAAATTAGATATTGTTATATGCATGGAGTTACTGATAAAAAACGAATCCTATATTAGTAAGATTTCTATTACACAATTATTGTCATCAAAAGAAAGGTATGCTCAATATTTATCGAGTATTGAATGACTATCAGTTCCTACTCCCTTGATTTCCGCTTATTATATAGGATCCATGGTAAATCGAGACCTGAATAGGGAAATACCATATGAATTTGCTACTGCCTCCATCTATAGAATGTAAAGCGCTCTGAATACGGGTCAGTACGGTTAATAAAGCAGTTTATGACAAAAAATGTGCTAAGCTCCACCTTATTTTTCTATTCATGATGTTATATATTTCCAGAGTATATATTAAATTATAGGAGATCCCAATGTCATTCTTGGCTAGGTTGCTTAGTTGTATTTGTGAATCGAAGGATGTAAAGTTTTAAGTTTGCAAAGTCTAACAGTCGCATTAATACATGACATTTTAACCAACAGGTGGATGGATTCTTGTGTGAGTTAAATTTCAAGATTGCATAACACAAGTGGCCAGTGGATCATTTCCACACAGCGCACGACAGAAAAAAACGACGTTTCCTGATATGTGTATGTAAAAACTATAATAGGGAGAGGGCATAAAGCGCGATAAAAGAGACAGATGGCATCGTAAAGTGTTATTATCAGCATGGCGAGTTTTGCCATTGCGCAGACACGGTAGAAACAAGGCGGTCTAATGGTTATAGGGGAATGTGCCGAGGAACGGCTCAGAACGTCTGTATATAAACAGTTCTCTATGGATTGTAAGAGTCTTGTGTAAAGTACGTGTACAAGTTTTCAAATTAAAGTATTGAAAACGTACCTATTATAGCCTCGAATATATAATATACGTGGCTCAATTGATTTCTCATTGGTATAGTCTACTCTAGGAAGTTCGCTGGGGTAGAGCGGAGCAACCCCAATTCCCTAATTGCCTAGAGGTTGGGATGAAGCTTCTGCAATGAACCTGGGGGCCAGGGGTAACAGAATGAAATTTCAGCCTATGGACTCGTCATTCGTTCGGCTGAGGATTATATTTGTCATAATGGGTTCAGTGATTAAATCGGTTTTGAGTATTATTGGTTTTAATTTTGTTCTTGTGTTGTTTTTGTCCAAACAGCCCCCTATTTTTCAGTGTGCTTTTCGTGTGTTTTCATAGTATTTCTTTAATTCGGGAGAAACCGATAGCATAAAAGGTAGTCGCATTGGAGGTCGTATCACAGTCCATGAGATTATGTTAATATCTATATCAAGAGGTTCCCCATTTCCCTCATTCTTTTTCCCCCACTAATATTTTTGTGGAGCTTCCTTATGAAAGCAGGCTTGTCTTCGGCCGTCTGGACAGACGTAGGCTTTGTCACGAAATGTAACCGAGATCCGAGAGTAATGGAATTATTACTGTCGGGCGCTAAATTCCAAAAACTGTGGACAGCTAGTGATTTTGCATATCACTTTGTGCGTGATATTATAGTACCCTTTAAACGGCGGAATGGACAATTCAAAAATCAATAACGCTACTGAAATCCCGACATACAACAATAGAACCCATTCATGGAATAGCTTGTGAAAAGTTTGGATTGCCCATGGTTTCGCATTTTTAAACGACCAAGAGAATGATTTATAGTATGGGCCATGTGCTCACAAGGACTTAGAGGTTGATTTGACTGCTGAGTTATAATGGAAGGATTCTACCATCTTACAAAATTGACAATGCCTGATGTACAGATTTGTGGGGATTAAAGGTCCAGCTCAGGAAAACGTTTTGGGATTGTAAACTGCGCCTGGGCTGGCGAGTGTGAGGAAGGTATTGGAGAAAATGAATCTGGTCGATCCTAATTTATTTCGGAGCAGGACAGATGGTGTCGTCCAGGCTTTCTGCCAGGACGGAATTCTCACTCCCATTCTGTTTCACCGTGACGACGAAATTAAATAAAATGCACACAGAGGGCAATATATTGAATAAGACAACTAACTTATGATTTGTTGTCATTTCGGTAAATCTTATTGATCTCTTTTACTTGTTCATATAGCCCATTATTGGTTTTTATAGTGTGGTTAATCCCGTTACGCAATCTCAAGTTTGTTAAGCCTTAAAAATAAAGATGATTGGATTTCTTGAAGTATTTCCATTTGGTTTCTTTCTTACCATTCAAATGCTCTTGACTTGATTTTTTTTTCATCTGTCTCACATAAGTTTCTTTGGATAACATTCATGCAACTTCATCACCTCAAAAAACAGGAAAAGGGCAATGTATTTTATGTTTACTCCAATTTTCATCTGTTGTATTAATGAGGCAATTACTGAAATAGCTGTAATTATAATAAATAAATAGGTGCAAATTTTATATAACAAAATTGATAAATTAAAATACAGTTAATCTGTCTTTTGGATGTAAAGCACGAGCTGTAAGTACATGAGGGACGTAATGATAATGCTGATGGTTGGCCCCTGTCAATGAAAGTTTGGGTCCAAAATGAGGGTTTATCAAGAAATGAAATTTTTGCCTCTCATATAAGATGGACAACCTATGCCTTTGTTGCACACGGGGACAATTTTATGGCTGGGTATATCTTTCATGGTGTTATTAAACTGTGAAGAAGTTCAGTTAAATGGGAAATCAAACGATCCAAATAATGCTATTTTCAAAATTTTTGACAAATAGCTCCACACGGGTCTGAGCTCGGCATATGAAACATTTCCCCTATCTGTTGATAGAATAGTTTACCAATATTCATTGATATCTTTTATTCTGCATTTTTACATATTTTCAATAAAAACAAGACAACTCTTCAATAATAATTCCAATTCTTATACAATCTTTCTTTGAATAGAATAGCTAGAGAAGAACTTTCATTAGCTTATTTCTATATCCATGGCCATACTATTTCAAGATAAGTATTCAATTTGAAATGAAACTTAATTGTTTTAAATCTTTTTTACAGTCAGAAAAATAAGGACACCTCATGAGGGTAGAATAGCAAGTTTTACTCTGATCGTCAGTCGTCCCACAGTGGTTGTGTACTGGAAAAAATTTGTGTAGGAGGCAATTAGACTGTACCTGCATCTTCTCCTAGTAAGTTGCCGGCTTCTGAATATCTGTCCTTGTAAATGGTCATAGAGTCAAAATCTCCTCTCATGAATCTTCTGTATTTCACACTGACTGGATCCATCTCCATCCTCTTATTTAAAGAAAATGACTGCCTTTATTAATACTAACCCCGACAACGTTCATATGGACATTGAATTTGGAAAACACGTTTTCAAATAGTAGAATACAGTTAGATACCATAAATAGGTTTTTTGACACGCCGTCATAGGCTCTTGTTATACTTATTGGGAAAGGTTCAAGGTACAGAAAGCCCAATATTTTTCATTTGCATCTACAGAAAGTCAACCTTAAGCACAGCCTAAGTTCTTGAGAGCTGGATCCACGCATGTTACTTGGGGCGCATGGCAAGATCATTACCGTGTCCGGATTTCTATTAAAGGCAGTTTTGTCGGAACAATACACTTTAGTATGTACTTCACCTGTCAATCGGATGATAGCCTATCTCTCCTATTCCGAGATCTGTCAACTGGGTTTAGAAAATATGAACATCTGCACTGGGCATTTGGTTCACAACATGATTGTCTTCAATGTTTGTCGTCAGAAAGCAGGTGTGTCCGTAACTGTAACTTCTCTATTATATGTCATCTTTATCTTTCAAAACTGTTCCTTGAAAACCCTAGCAGTATCAGCACTTTTGTTACTTAAGATGTAACTTTTATCCTTAATTTCGGCAGCTGGTTTCTTGTCGTCGTCTGAATCAATAAAAAGATTGAAATATTGTATCATTATTTATACATGGAACTAACAATTTATCAATGCACAAATATGTCTTGATGCTATTGTTGAATTTGCCTGTTGTGCATGAATCTAAGTGAAATTGATCATTTTACAGGCAAAAACTCGTCTTCTGATTTTCAAAGATCATAGTTTTACAGCGAGTTCTGAGATGTGATATGTATCCACAGTTATATCCAAATCTTATTCTTAAAACTACTCACCCCCAAAAATTTTCACCTGGAAAAATCATTTTATTTTTTTCGGTTAACCTTTGGTACAAAATTAATTATTCAACGATGTTTGTTTTCAATTGTGAGAGTTATCTGGAGACTGAATGAAATTATCACTATCCAACATTTCCCAACTCCTTCTTGATTATTGGCATAAGCAAATTATCCCAAAAGAGCATATTAAAATAATTAATTACTGGTAATTTTGCTTGGCATTCTCTAAATCTTTGAAAGAAAACAACCGTAATTAGAAATATGCAAATACATATTACATAAGGACAAATTGGTTTTAGTTTTTTAGAATCGGTTTTGTCCAAGTCAAGGTCTATTCACCAGGACCATTAAAGAAATTAAACCAAGGTGTGTTCGATTGTGAAACCCTGATTTGCCCTTCAGAGTAAGCACTCCCAGAGGAAGAGGGCTTGGTCATAAGAATAACACATGTTGAAATATGAAAGCCCTATACTTTACCATTCAAATACTTGGTGGGCTTGTTGTTAAAAGTTTTTGAAAAGTTGAGGTAAAGTTTAATGATCTTTGCTACCTGGTGGAAGAGGCTGTGTCAGAGGAGATACACAGGTTGAAAATATAGAAAAGCCCTTATTGCTACCATGTCAAAAGTTATCATTAGCACAATGTTAACCAATTTGGAAAAAGTAAGGTCAAAGTCCAAGTGGGTCAAGAGGGTTGTATATTATTTTTTTTGCTATAGAGTCCGCGGAAGCGGGACTATAATTTATGGTTGTTGTACATTAAGAAATACATAATATGGTGAAAAAATGAAAATCCCCCATCATCGCCTACCATTCAATAAGTTTATATGACCCAAAATTAAATTAGATTTTCTACTCGCAGAACGCAAGGGACAGAACAAATGGACAGGTTCCAAAAACTATATGCCCCCTTGAACTCTCAAATGATTTTGATCGGGCTATTTAAATATAACATGGCATATTTAATATGAAATGGGGAAAATGTCATCTTGCTGTTCTCACTACCAGATAGGTAAATTATAACTTTGAGGGGATATCAGCAATGGTCAATGAGAAGCATATAGTGAAAAGCACATGACTGACTGTTTTTAAAGTAAACACCAATCGCCATGTTCATACCGTAACAAACCAAGATGCAATTTACATCACATCAGCTGGAGCGTGGGGGTGGGGTGTGTGATGACAGGCTCAAATCAAAGACCAATAAGTCCATCGCAGTATCGACTATACAACCAAATCAATGAAGCGATATCGCTAATTTAAGAGCATGCTCTTATATGAGTATTGATGAATCGTCCCATATATCCTTTCTAACAAGTTTTCGAATAAAACATGGAAGCCGACTGACACATCAAAATCAATATCTAGACTTACGCAATCCCAGCGGCTAATAATCTGATTAATTTTTACAATAGAGTCTACAAAGTCCCACCTGACGACTTCGTCCGCTAAGTGCAAGAATGAAGACGGCCACATGTCGCAACCATATGGTCATGTGACGGGGTATCAATATTCTTGCTCAACATCACTTAATTAATCTTGCTTTAAGATCGGATGAATTTTTAATTGATTTCAAATTCATCGATGTAAAAATTAGTGTGACCTTTACCTATCGCCCTGTTTTCTAATCTTGTCATTGGTCTTTTGTTACAGGTCAATCTGAAGCCTCCAGGTTGACACCAACCGTACTGCAGGAAGAACAAAAATTCTGCTGATTCATTGTCCGAGAAAAGAACCATTTATATGCATGGGAGGCTCCTATAAAATTTGATTTTCAGATATCAACAGAAATGGATTTGCACAGCTTCTATCCATATATATTTAGCCCGGAAATAAATTTAGTAATTTACTTCTTAATTCTAGGAAATTTTTTTCCGTCGGATTTTTTAACACGAGATGAAAAGTTCAAAAAGCTGACTTTGATCGTTTATAGGACTTTTACTTATCCTGTAAAACATCTCGTTGTAGAGCATTCGAGAAGCGGGGTTTATATGTTAAGCCTCAGTAATGTTATAATTCATTCTTTTCAAAGGATCAGGCTTATGATTGGTAAACTTAAGATGTGTCGGTGCACGACGAATGCCCCGCCTTACAGTGAAGTCTGAATCGAAAGGAAAGTCGTAAGGGTGAAATTTGAAAGTTTTTTCAATGCTGAACTTGTGGGTATCCATATCAAATTTGAGTTGAATGGTGATGCAACGCGTTGCAGAGATAATGAACGGAACGGAAAAATTTCTGATTTTTGCTAAGTTCAAGAGGGCTACCTGTTCAAAATCATGGAACATGACCAGACCCTTTCATGTGACCATCATCCATTTACTACCAATTTGAGTTAATCGTGTGCAATCGTATGCAGAGACTTAATGAACGGAATGAAAAATTTCTGATTTTTTTCTTAAGTTCAAGAGGGCTAACTCTGTTCAAAATATCATCGGACCATGACCAACTTCTGAACTTGACCTGCATATTCTTGTGACTATCCATATACACAATCTGAGTGGAATGGTTGAACCGGTGACAGAGATAATTGAACGGAAACGAAAAATTTCTGATTTTTGTCTAAGATATACAAAGGCAGCTAAACTCTGTCAAATCATACAGAGACATGACCAACTTCGAACTGACCTGCATGTTCTTGTCGACGTATCCATATACCAAATTGATGCTGAGATGTGTGCAACCGTCGAGAGAGGAGTATGACGGAAACGAAAAATTCTCTGGGATTTTTTTCTAAGTCAAGAGGGCTAACTTTCACTGTCAAAATAATCAGTTCGGACCATGATCAATTCGAACTTTGACCTGCATATTCGTGTGACGTATCCATATACCAAATTTGAGCTGATGGTGATGCAACTGTTGCAGAGATTTAGATTGACGGAAACGGAAAACAAAATTTTGGAGTTTTTTTAAGTTCAAGAGGGTAACTCTCGTCAAGATTTCATCGGGATGTACGATGACCAACTTCCCCTCCGTACTTGGACCTGCATATTTCTTTGTCGAACATATCCATATACCAAATCTGAGTGAATTGGTTTCATGCAACCGTTGCAAAGAGATAATGACCGGAAACGAAAAACATTTCTGATTTTTGTCTACAGTTCCTTTACAGAGTGTTTTTGATGACAGTTCGTCCATTCTTTCATTTTATCAATATATATGTTCCTTTTCTGTCAAGGAGTCAAAAAGAGGTTCCATACCAAGGATAATATAGCATGCCTTAGAAATGTGAAATGATTTTACGTTGGCAACATTTTGAAGAATTTTACATTTTACAGCACTCGATATCTCAACTTCATCATTCAGAGCATGGTTAAACCTTTTGGTTTTCGACGGACAACCAAGCGTCTAGTTGAAGTATAATATGATTATCTATTTTCCGTGACTCACTAAAAACACGTGGCAAGTTTACTCTAAGAAACGGGTCATCTGATCCGATGTTCATTGATTTTTTTGCCACTGGTATTGAGTTAGTTTCTATTAAAGAGGTATCTATAAAACCGGGATTATTAAAAATTACTTTCAAACGGTTCCGCGTAGATACTAGGCTTCCGAGTTAAAATTTCATTGTCCTGAGTAGTGTTTACGTAAAATACTATCTTGAGTATAAGGAAATGAGATTTTCAGGGATGAAGACCTATGTCTTGTAGACGACGTTCAGGTATCATGTTTTTTTGTGTGAGCCTGCTATTTGAATACTTCCTGTGAAAATTAGACGGTCTACTTTCGTTTTGAAAAGTTTCTATTTTTTAACTTTTTTTCTTTGATTTTTAAAATAGTTGTTTTTGCTTGAATATTTTAGTGAGTCTCATTATTTAACACTTTGAATCGTTGAATTTAGGTCTAGAGTGTAAAGTGGGCTATTAATTTACCAGGTTTTTTGAAATATCGATCACTTAGGTATCATGTTTTATAAAAAAAAAGAAATAATAATAAAAAATTGAATGATTTACTAATTTGAAATACCAAGCCAAGATTTACATCAAAGTCGAATGCAGCAATTTTTGCCATTTTCGTCTCATCCTCAAGAAACATGAAAGAAAGAGTAAATATACACGAATTAATTATATTGATAAGATATTCCCACACAATTTGGAGTTCTTTGCGCTAATTTAATCGGGAACAAGATTGGAAAATTAACGAAATTCGTTTTTCTTCAATACAGTGAC
>CAJDSM010132604.1:0-10495 GCA_903981925.1 Ostrea lurida | reverse complement strand
TTTACGTTGCTGTCTTGGAACCGTCTATCAATATTTTTTTCTTATGATATTTATTTATTTATTTTTTCATATTGTCCGTGACAGTATAGGCCTGGTTGTCAACGATATAACGCGTATCATATTTTGTCTAAATAATGTGCACAATTTACAATAAAAACAACACCGATTACATGTGTATAGAGAGGAATAACCTTACCAAGTAATGTTTAATTTCCTGTAATATTTCATGAGGTGAAATTAATAGAATGACACAACTATACTAATGTAATAAAATATAGATTCTATTTAAAGGTTCTCACCCAAATAAGCAACAGATCTTGTCATTTGGTATCTCTGCCCCGAAGAATCGAAGCAAAGAAGTTTGGGTTATCATAACTTGTAAATTTTAAGGGGGGGGGAGGGGGGCGACTGGCTCGGCCGCCGGTGCGCCCCTGTGTAAAAATGCCGCCAACTGTTTGTTACGATTTTACTATTGTGGTGCTTACTGTAATCAAGAATGAATTAATGTTTTTTCCGAGGCACCTACATGAATTGAGTTTACAATAATAATAAATATTAACATAAATGAACAAAGAGAAACGAAAAGAGATTATTAAATTAACTATTATTTTATTGGTGCGTCTTAATAGTATTTAAATGTCTTAGTAAATCCTGTTCTCGTACGCTCTGAATATTCAAAAAACCAAAGTCTGTATACTCAAGAGAAACTTTCAGGATGTAGACCCACAAACACCAGTGAAAATATGTGTATACTCTCACATTACGTTGGTTGGTTTATGGGCAACCGCTCTCCCATCCCTCCACATCCCGGCAAATAAATTTTTCCCAAATATAAAAAGCAGGGAGTTCTCTTTGCAGTGCCTCGTACCTCATCTTCTCGATAAATGTCTGTGGTCAAAGTGTAATCGGGCTATGTAATAAGTAGTACATGTTCCCACACAGGTGAGAGGACAGGGGGATCAAACGTCAATGCAAGCCTTCTGTAAGGGCGGGTCCTAACCTTTTCCGTGTACGGCCTGTTTTTGATAAATTGATATGAATCAGATCTATCCGGGGACACTCGGTAAAAGATAAAATCCGTTATACTAACGGGCCGTTTTAACATATCAGCACATGTAATTGGTTTTCTTGAAACATGGCACGTTCTGCATTACATTATTTTTTTAGAAAACCTCCATGCTGAATGTAACACACCCTGAGCCAGATACATGCAACGAGCTTCAAAAAGACCTGACGTTAGCGGAAACACTGAATGTAATCGGACATCAAGGGGAATTATGATCGTACTTCTTATTCAACAAGTTCTAAGATGCGTCATTGGGGGTTGTCAATTGTAATACACAATGTATATTTACAATAACTATGAAATATACATCATAGTATAACACGGATCTGGGTTAGCATGGAAATCAATCACTGTTTGATACAATCTATTGAGTAATAAAGTTATTTAGAGTATTCTATGTATTACAAAACATTATAAAAGTTTCGTGACTTACGAGATAATGGATAGAGTGTACCAACTTCCCGTTCGTTTATCATTTGCCTTTCGTCTAATAAATAAAATGATCAAGTGGATAGAGTAAGATATATAAAATCTCGTCGTATCTCGAAATTTGCGGGGCGGGGCACGGAGGATGGAGATGTCGAGCAGATTAGACTATCGAGTTGCTGATAGGATTGTGGTCCCGATAATTAATTGTATATTATTGGGGCTCAGGAAATCTATCATGGCCATTATGTAATGATTAACAATGTCCAGTTATCTTGCACAATTGTCTTTACTATAGGAGATGACGCTTTTCTAGACACTCTACCGATCCTTCGACTTTCATGATTTCTCGTTTCCGATTGATTTGATATCGTAGTCCAATGTACAGCTAAGGAAGCACGAACCCTATTGATGTTGAGTTATGAAAGGGTCAAGATCGTTATCGATGAAGAATATCCACAACCCCATCCGAACCCCCACAAGAAAATAAACCCGCTAAACCCGAAAACAAACAAACAAAACCCCCAAGCTTGTTTTTACGATAGGTTCTGACGATGGGTTTATAAGATCACCTGCTTCATCTAAACTTCGTTCACGTATAAATTGTATGACACTTGATGGCCCTTCTCTTACTAGAAAACGAAATTAAGACAAAGATCTTTGGGTCATGAGACATTATAGATAATTATGCGTGGGTTTTGTAATTCTAAGGATAACATATTGAAGTTTTGCCGCAGCCGCATTACTGAAAAAGTCGATTAAAATTGAAGGTTCTAGTTACTAGACTGTGATTATTCCCATGCATGTAAATTCCCTGATATTATAAATCACCGATTAGATGTGTTAAAAAAATTGGCCATGTCCTTCGGCGAAGTGTTCTCTGAATGGACCACGTTATTGTGTTGATCTCTCGTCTAGTAGTGATTACACACCTCAGAGAGCCCCGACCTACCCCACAACGCATCGTCCCTCCGCACACACTCCACTTGGTCCGTTTTGTTGGTGGAGAAGGGACCTCCCCTTCCTATATGAGGTGAAGTTCCCGGTTAAACATTAAGGGGTGTTCCCCACGAAACCGACATGACCCTCAGAGAAATACCACCCTCCCCAGCATTACTACAGAGAAAAACGTCACACGTGCCGTCACCTGTCTGGTCGAGGGAGTGCAGCGCCGATCTATCTTTCTACTCCAACCATACCTGGCCCAACTGTTTATTTAAGGCTACCCCCCACCACCCGCTCTCGGAGCCACCAACCCCCACAAGCAACCCCCCCAGCCCCAACCGTTCACCACGGAATGGGAAACCCTTGGCAGGATCGAAAAACACATCCTTTAAAATAAATACGGTGACAAAAAATATTCACTGCGGCACCCCCTCCCGCACCTAGTTCGTGTACTATCACCGAGCTATCGCTGGCCACCCGATTCAAAAGCGCCCACACCTATATTAGACCTAGTATGTGCGTATATGAACTGACCTTCACGACTTGTTTAATTCAGGCCACCACCCCCCAACGATCACACGAGAAACCACGTATGTTTATTCCAAGACCGGCCGCGAGACTATATCGTGTACTGCCCATAATCTGGTCTAATGTTGTCTTTATCGCGGGATTTTGAATGATAGACCGATGTTTGGGCTCATAGGGAATAGTCAGTGTATTAAACCAAGGGGTCTGTAAAATAAAAAAGCGACTAAATGTCACCAAGTTGCTCATGTAGATTTTGAGACCTTATATACTCGAAGGAGTCGAAGTCCCGCCAAACTTCTTGCTAGTAAACAGATTATTCAATTCCCCAAGCGAGCTCATATGCCAATCTTGTATGCATGCCAATGGAAAACTAGGTAATGAAGGCCAATACATGAGAGTAACAGAAGAGTCCAGGAATTCGAAGGATGGAAAATCTTGTATATAATTAACAATTAGTCCAACATTAAGTATACACCTTCTCCGTAGAGCTAATCGAAGAAAGAACTTATCTGGTATAAATATTAGGAGAACTGGAGTCAGCTTGGCCTTGATACTCATATGGGATATCAAGTGGAATTATTGAGAGGAACCCATGACATAGGCTGGAAATTGATTTTGTGCAGGTTCGCCCTCAGTGGTAACAATTTGTGTGAAAATGTGCAAAATGTTGAAGGTTACTATGGGGTACTTCGAAGTCACATTACTTAACACTATCGTAAACGTGAGTCTATATATGTGGGCATTGTTACTGTACAAACAAACCCATAAAAATACGCAAATATTTGTACCGATGTCCTGCCTCTTTTGACTCACCTTTGTAACGGGCTAATTCAGCGCTATTGTCGATAAGTAAACCACATTCGGGTAATCTCCCACACATACTTGTCATTTCCACATTCGTACGCAAAAAACTGCGAGCACATTTCATGCTCTCGGTCCTTCCCCTTGGGGAAAATTAAAATTGTAATGAATTTTGCAAAAGAAACAAAAACTAAATAAATATGGTGTCCGACCTTCATTGGATTTCCTTCACACTACCGTTGAAGAGTGAAATTTGATTTTTATATTGTATACTTGGGGACATAGATTCCTTAATATCACAAGAACTCTTCTGTTCCTCGCTTCGACAGCTTGTATCAATGTACAAGTGTATGAAAGGAACTAGTTTATGTCCTCTTGGTCCCCTAGTCAGTATAACCTTCCGCCGATTTCTCTCACACTCCTTAAGAACTGTTACTTGATAATGCAAACGCGGAATCTGTATCACCAGCTCGCAGGCGGCCACCGTCAACAATAACATAAACAAGCATCATGCAATCAATAAAAAGAAAAAAGTACGCAGCTCACTGCCTCTGATACATCGCTGCAGCAAATCGTGGCAGGCTTATTCACCCCGCCGTTCAATTTAACAAGCTTGCCTTCAAGACCAGAGCGAATATCGCACACATGTGTATATTTCATACAGCATATTAAAGTGTCTAGCGTCGCTATCGCAAGTTTTAATGTAAGACACTGCATGAGCACCGAGCTTTGCCAGTGCCCTAGATATTATGAAGGCTGCAGCTTTTACACACGTAGAATCCTGCTTCCAAAGTGTACACATGATTTTACCTCTTCTTTCATTACGGTTAACTTATGACTGGTCTGGCCCCTGTCTGACCGTGAAGTCATTAGTAATCTTTGACTGACTGGGTGATATAGAATTCCCCATATGTCCAAAATGATGGAATCTTGTATCAGTTCCTCCTCGACGGTTCCAAAAGGTTCCTTGGGAAGCTAAATCTCGCGTTAGACAGCCTTAAACCTGGCGTCCATTTTCAAGGATTGGCAGCAACTAAGTTCATGACTTATATCGAATTATGTGGAGCATTATTCAGGCAGGACCCGTTAAGACGAGCTATAACGATGAGCGGAGAGGGTCGGCAGCCTATGATTGACCTATATGTTGACTTCTGTAGGATGGAACCATTCGAGAAAGTACCTTACAGCGAAATAATAGATAAATAATAGGTCCGTCCCGTATTTTAATCGAACAGTTCATGTCCTAGCCGTTGTCGCAGGGAAAAAGAGCGTGAAAACTATTAAATAAGCACTGGGCGGCTTTGCTGTTCTTTAAGAGGTCCGTAGTATACGGCTGGGTTAATCACGCTAATGACAGGAAGTTTACATAATCTAAAGATGGAAGAACTGTAGTTGTTACCGTCTATGTAATCCAAGCCGGTTTCGCGGTCATTTAAAGAGGCACAAGCTTACAACAGGCGTGTCTCTTTTGTTTGGAGAAAATGCAATCGTATGCCTTCCAGTACCATATATTGTGTGCTTTTACCATATTAAAATGAATCTAGCGGTTTACTTTCATAAAAACCTATTCTGAAGTATATGTCCCGGCTCCAATCTGTTATATCTCTCCTTTACACATCTCACCACATCTGACTATAACGATGAAATTCTTTCAAAAATCACTCTTTCTCTCGGCTAGGAGATACACTCCTATTCAAAATATTTCCGAAGAGAGATCCAATGTATCCACAATTATTGAATTTCGATGGACACCGAATAACTTTGTTCACCGCATAATGACATTGTCCATTCATCTTTCAAACTCACATACACTGACATCCGACAATTGGCATATAGATAGCCTTACAATACAAGCACCCCTACCATTGTTCCGAGATAGCATTTCGCACTGGTGGTTTACCAGTATAGTGGCTTTGACGCTTATCTTCGCAACTTCACTATACACTTCATCCTTACCTTTAACGGATAACACTATATACTGTGTGATATAGCTCTTTATAATGCAGTACGCTGTCTAGTGATTGTACAGCAATTGGTTTATCCATGCCTCACTATTCAACCTAGGTTAGGCGGTGATGTGTAATTACATAGAGGATTTGATGTATAATGGGCGTAGGGAACACCAAGTGATGTCACAGATGTGATCTCAAATAACTCTAAAGAGACTTAATAGCGAAACTTCAACAGTCACGTTTTGGTCGGAAGATTTTAATCTCTAACATAATTTGATCTTGGAATTCAAAACGTATGATTCCTCTGTACCAACAACGGTACCTCACTGTTGCCTCTTTTCATTAATCAGAGCAATTCCTCACGACTAATTAAAATATCTAGGCTTTTTCCAGAATAATTGATACATATATCTAGCAGTTTTTTGAACATATACACGGGCACCTGTTTTTACTGGGAAAATGTTAGCTGGAAGCTTTCTGGTCACTCGGAAAAAATACAAAATACACTATAATGTCCCTCAGAAACCAACTCTGCATTTGCCCACACAAGCCCTAACTCTGAAGTAGATATTAAAAGCTAGCATGTTTCCGGCTCCTTATAGATAATACTTTTCCTATGTAATAGTGTCCATTTGGAGAGCCTATGGTCTTTTCCACACAATCTGTTGGTAATTAGTCCCATTATGGGACACCTAACGACTAGTAAGGCAGGCTTTTCAAGTTTGAGTGCGTTTGCTCCACTGATTCTTCCTGCTCACCCGTATCCTATTTCGTTAGGATGCGTCATTTTCTATAGCCTAAGATGGGGACGACGGGTAACCCTTTTTTTTCCCCTCCCGTACAGTTACTCTTGTGTAGAGCGACAATAAGATCTTCACCGCGTGGGTGTGACCGGATTCCGCCCATGAGGATTGACTGGCTACGGGGCCTCCCAGCTGTGCTAGCAGTGTCACCCCGTCCCGCCCATCAATTGATGCTTTGCCTTCGCTTGTATAGGTCGTGAGCGGTCTCGTTGTTTGCCACGGAGCAAGCACTAGTCCCGACTTTGTGTAAATGGTGTCTGTTTTGGAACTATAGATTATGTTTGATACTTTGTTACTCCTGTTTTTACTTTTGTTCGTTGGCTAAAATCTGGTAATAGAAATATTAACTTGATTCACGGTTACAGTTGCAAAGTACAACTTATGGGATAATGACCGCTAGCTCTCTGAAGTATACCCGTGACGTAATGTTGCGCCGGAAAGTAAAGTGCTTGATAACAAGTATTTCGTTTGGAAATCTTTTTTCACTCCTGTTATCAGGTTAATAAAAATTGTATGAAATGAATTACCTCTTGCATATCTCCGCGCTATCACGAGAAGAAATCACCGTATTTTCTGGGCAATCAGTGGTAACGGGTACAATTGTCATCTCCGACGAGTGTTTGTTGATGCACTGGTGGCGCCCGATTTTCCTCTCCTGTTATCAACAGTTGGTTTTAAATTCAATATCGTCAAACGACGTTACGCCCTTCTCCCAAGTCTGTTGCGTTACTGGGACTCCGTTCTTTCTACCACACGTATGAGGTCATTCTGTGGTGTACGCTGAAGAGAACAAGCTATCATTCTTATCTAGGAATTCTAGTCCAGTCTTGTTTGGCTTTTCGCTCAATTTGCGACATAGGCACGTTATAATCTAAAGTATCTTAACTAACTGCCATATTACTTATGTATTATTTTTTCTATTTTTCCTATTGGGATATCCTATGTCTCCCGTAGGAATAAGTGGACAATTAAGTCCTTTAAGTGATCCTGCCCCCATTTGCTGTTTGTGACTTTAGTATGCACTAAAGTGTGTGGTCCATTCCGGAATACCTAAGTATCCCGTATTCACACTGCCATGGGTCATGTAACTGGCACGAATACAAGATACCTTCCCTGCTCAATGCCGTAAGTCCCGGAGAGAGCTTCAAGACCTTAAATCTTTAAGCAAACGCCCTGAGTCAACTTCGGAAGCCAGATTAGACTTCGCGTCCATGAAGTGAGTATAATAATTTTCTGAAGCGGGTCTTTAAAAACAATATATTATTGATACTCCATGGAACAAACCTATAACACCCAAGCTAATGCGAAAATTAACAGTTGCATACAATCAACCAATCAATCCGAACCAAGGCATGAGACCAATCCTCCTGCAGTGTGGAGGTGACTGAGAAATTAGGTATAAATAAAACTGATCTTCTTGTATCACTCACAGTCTCTAAGTTAGTAGTGGGCCGTCGATCACCTATGTCGCTCACCTCTCCATTCCAAACAATAAAACAAGACAAGAGAATAACCAAACCGAATACAAACTGAAGGACGAAATCCGCCAAGACTTATAAGCAGTGTGAGATTAATGCTGGACAATCAAGATTCATACTCTCTTTTAGCCATAAGTGGCTAAAGATATGATTACAGACATAGTCTATGCTTATATGAGTATTCAATAAATTGTGTGAATTTTGTTCACATTTAATGGCTTACACGTTTTTGCACGTACATAAATCCTTGAAAGTCTTTTTAGAACCCATTTGTAATCTGGCTCAAATGTAGCAGCTTAAAGAGAGAGATAGAGTAGGACACTCTGAAAACGGCAACATATTTATAACGTCATACAATTTAGTGCATCTACATAGTGATGTGCATAGAGTTATACGCATAATTGTTATTATATAATTACATATTCCCAATCTCCGCTCTGTATAAAATCATGTCGAGTTCATATGCATAACCTATCATGTAGGTCTCTCCCTTGAGATAAAATGGTTAAACGTAGAGAACATCTATTATATATCCCATCAAACTGTTGGTCTAGAATCCACTGGATCTCTCCTCTAAATATTGGAATTGTATAAAACAATGTAACTTTATAGTATTGACTAGGTCTCCTTGAATAATATGGAATGTAATGCCCTTGACTACTATAACCCCACCATATCCTTGTTCCCCAACATGAGCGCTTATGAATTTGTTTTTCAGGGTGGTTCGTACAAGTTTTATTTGCGGTCATAGGTAATTATGCCCTGTATTTCGTAATCGATTCCTCCATGAGAGTTTGATTCCCTGGTTCACCTTTGTTAAAGAAGGTACTACACCAACAACACGATCTTTATACTATGGCTAGAAGTAAATAATATATTACATGTTAAGTTTTGATCAGAGGGTGAATTTTTTTTCAAATTAATTGTTAAATCGTGTATACATTTAAAATGTGCTTAGATTTTATTTGATCAATACCTACACAAGAAAAGATCCATCTTCTACGCAGTGATCACAAACATAGGTGTATATGTCATCTTTTGGGAAGTATTTAGTTTATATTGGATGTACTCGTTCCGACGATGTCGATACACGGGCCGATCTTATTAAGTTCATTTGCTTCCTTTCTAAAAAGCCCTATGGTGAAGTCCTACTAAAGCAAATTTATTCTAAACGTCCATAAAAAATAAAAAAGAGAACAAAGGATTTGTCTTAAATCAATAGTCTGCGCTGGTTTCTTTGTTTTGGTTTGTGTGGTTCTTATGTATAGTTTCTTCTTTGCAATCTAATTCTTAGGAGTATATGTGCCATTTCATAACTTGATGTTCATCTTAAATACGTAGAATGATCTGTTCGTCTTAACATAATGCAGTCTAACATACATAATAACATAGAAAATAAGATTTGTACCTTTACCACCCGGACTTCGGCTTCCCGTTTTTTAACCTTGTATTCAATGATTTTTATAATAGAAGTAACTTATAATCGCGTGTCCTAGCCATATGATTTGGTGACTCCAAACAGTCTGGTTCGTCCGCCTTTTACGAAACATGCAAGAGGAAGATAGTCCGGGAATGCGAGGCGCGGCTACGTGTCGTAAAAAAAACCGGCATACGTTCACCCATTACTCTTTGCGTGAACAGTAATTCATTAATTGTACACAAGTTGCATCCCAAGTGGACCTCTTCGTGCCTTGTTCTGTCCCACATGAGGGTCCTAGTTTCTATATCATAGTTTCCAAAAAAGCGTTTTTTGAGTACAGTTCGACAAATTCTATGTTTGCGCTCGGTCCATTGTTTTTGGATGTTTGTTGACGTTGTTGCAATCTGTTCTATTCCATAAACGTCAACCTGTGTTCTCTTTGAGCAGTTGCCCTGGGAGGCTGACTGTAATGGAAACAAGCACCGAGACCTGCAAATACGGTTCCTAGTATTAGCAAGTGCATAAAGAGAGAGTGTTTTAATAGCTTTGTATCGTACATGTTTCGTTAGGTATGTATCGTTTTCTCCTTGCCTGGTTATTGCTCAGCAATAATTACGTCCTTTTTAACATTTTTAATTCATCAGTCTATAACAACCAATCGACCAATACAGGTACTCATAATAATTTTGATAATTTCCTTCACGTAACTGCTCCACCTATCTTACCCGGTGTTTCAGTAGACAAGTTCTAGTTTTGATTTATCCTTTGAAGAAACATTATAGTCTTATGCACCTCTCTCAACGGAAATTGATGAATATATGTTGTGTCTCATTATTCCGAATTATACTTTCATTGCGAGTCAGTGCACAAAGTACTACTTTTTATCATTTGACAACAGGTGTTTTTTACATAACTAACGATCATATTCAATAGATTTTGAGTTCCTTTATAAGAGATTTCCATACCGAGGGGCATTTAGGCAAAGCAATTGGTTTGGTGTGATATAGATTAAATGTGAGAAGGTGAGGAAGTGGAATTTAAGAACGACGAGCTCTGTTTAAGGAGAAAACTGAGTT
>CAJDSM010132588.1:0-13618 GCA_903981925.1 Ostrea lurida | reverse complement strand
TTTGATTTTTGTTTTTAGCCTTGTTAACCGTTTTTTTTTTATTTTTTTTGTAAAAAGCATTACATACGGTCTGCAGTATTAAGTTATTGAGCATCTCGTAGTATTTCTGCTTTTCCAGCGGCTCAATAGTTGCCGTCACATATAATAAGAAATTGAATTATACAATTCATCATGTTATGAGATTGATAACACTCTTCTACTCCCATGCTGGAGTGGGGTATTATATCCAAGTTCGAATTGCCAATATGCTAAGATTCCTTGGAACAACTGTACATGACTATCATCATAATACTCATTCTCAATATAAGAGTAACAATCATGTTTTAAAAGTATGGGCTGATACTATAACTGGACAAAAAAAGTTAAGAAATTGATTTACAAATAATTAATTCATAACCAAATAACAACATATTTCATCACAACTATATTATCTTCAAAATCAACCAATACACAAACATATTTATCGTTTTTTTTTTATCCAAATTCATTGAAGAACGATTTATTAAACATTCTACAGGAAGGTAGGCATCATTGTAACCATTACCCCCTTAAAAACAGAAGAAAATTAGCCATGGAGGAACAGGACGGAAAATTCACAATAATCGTTTTTTAAACAATGATTTTTAATGAAGTCAATATGTGGTATGACCTCCACGTGCCTGATTGTCAATGGAACAGCCGCGACAACGTTCTGCATGCTTCGGATAAGTCTCTGGAAGAGATGGTGCATGTCTTGATTCCATCCCTCGACCAAAAGCAGGCAGGAAATTCCTCCACCGATATTCATTATGATTTTATTCCATGTGAAATCACCCATGCGACGATTCACTCATTGTGTTTTTAAAACACCTTATTAAGAATGAGGATGATTTTTTTAGTTTGATCATCCGCTACCCTGAACAACACGTTAACAGTCTAAATTGAACATTATTTTTGTTGTTTATTTTAATATCCACCTTAATATTATGTAGAAGAATTAAAAATAAATCTTATATTTTTTCCAGGGTGATTATATGTCAGATTAGCACCCGAAATTTTAGAGCTTCATTATACGCGCCTCAAATTTGATGAGTTACCGTCGTAAAATGTGGTGATACCTGCATATCATCACACCGAAAAAAAATATAAGATCATTTCTTACTCTCGGAAGCACGGACGGGCCTTGAAACTTGCCTGCAGTTAGTATCTAGCTTGTCCCAAGCATTGTTCTATCGCGGTCTTTATTAAGGACTCGGGAGGAGCGAGAGGTTGTCTCGGCCAGTCCATATCGACTCATCATTCGATCGTTCTGATTTCCAGACTCTAGCCCCCGTAGGTATTCCTATGGGCACTAATATGTGCCCCTATTGGTCATAGACTTATTTTGTATTAATCATATGAAGCAGAATTTGTACAGAAAACTGTTACGGGGCGAAACTTATAAATACAATATAATGTACTTTGGATCTGAGACAGTCTAGCGCTAATTCATCTACGTCTTAGAAATTATGCATTATATACCGGGGAATAAATAAATACAGAAAATGAAGTGTACTTGCTTGGCGCTATCCATGAGTCCTTTTCAAACACAATTCATCACTTTTTCAATACACCAATTATTAATGGGTATCCAATATGTAAAATGAATCTGTCCGCTATCAATAAAGCACAAATCCATCATTCGACATTTATTCACAAATAGGATCACCAATGCAAATGCCAATTCACAATTTTGAATCTATGCTTTTAACATCATATCGTTGGAAAGATATTACATTCTGAACACTTATAAAGGAGCACATTGCACCCACTAAGGAAAATGGTGTGACCAATTAGGTCTGCTACATACGTGATTAGCAAGCCATACATTATATTATTAATGACTTATTACGAAATGTGACCTTGTCTAATGAACGTTGGACAGCTATCTTGAGCGACATTACTGACCCTTATATTGTAATAATGGTCGTCTGAACATTTCCATGATCTTGTTCTATGTAGTTTGATCATTTACTAAGCCAGATATCACCACATCACCCTGCTGTTCAACTTTCACTTTTCTTATGTAGGCTGTAGTGGAAAATATTCTACTCCAAACCACTATCACCTGCTTATGGGTGATTCGATACGCAAGAGCATGCTGATTGCTTATGGTCGGATCTATATTGTAATCACCGCAGTTATTCCGAAGATATCAACGCCAAAACTACTAACAAAAAAAGTTGGAAGAGCGAGCGGGATGCTCAGATGTGCGATGCGGAACTTTTAAAGCGAGGTTGCAATACTTAACTAACTAAAAACAAAAGTACTTCGAGAATCCTGCCAGGGTTTGTTAAAGTCCATCATTTCAAATTCACAGGTTATTACACGCAATCTCGCTATTATATTGACCGTAAAGTCATCATTTTCGCAAAGTTCTTGTATTCTTTGCGGTCGCGAAGGTTACAATAATTAAATGACTACTCTTACACGTAAGTCAAGTGCTTTATGAGTGCTTGATATAGACTTTTGAATCTATGATTATATTTCATTACCCCTATGTCTTAGAGAGACTTTGTCATTCATTATCCTTACGATGTGAGATTCTGAGACTGCTTATTTGGGATTCACTTAGGCCGCTTTGTATCCCTAGGATCGTTACTGTCATTTTTTTCCTATTTACTTAGTCGACTAAATGGGCTCACGGCTTGACTAGGGTAATTCGCCGGTGTTTGTAGCTGACCGGTCACAGAGATGTACTTTACGCCTTCCATGGCACTCGACCCGGATCGATCCTATCCGTGGTCGAAGTCGAGTGTGCCACGTGACACGGCAGTCGTGTATGCGCGGGACGGAGTGCATGAGGACGCCTACACAAGGAAACCGGCGCGCTGGAGAATGAGACCGGAACAGAGGCCGGGGACCCATCAGGAAGAGATAAAGGTCATCGAAATGCCGGATAGGCGACCGGCATACGGTGGTCTGTGACCCGGTCTGACGAGTTCAGCAGTAAAGGGATGTGCGTACTCCTCCATGGCACTGATCTACCTTACTTTGTGCGGGGGATTTCGGTCCGTCTTCTACCTGAACACCATGCGTTCGCGATGTTCTGGTTCTCATGTGTTTTGGATTATTATTACGTTGACACATGTAACTTCGGCCTTTATTTGTTATCGTATGATATTGAGTCCTATGCGTTGGTTAAAAAAGCATTGCCCTCTACCGTTCTTGTGCTTTATATTAAGAATACACTGTGCTATAGTTCGCTTGATCAACTTCACAATTTTCCATTGAACCACAGCGCGTATCCAAAACGATATAAACCAGATATTTGGATCAACCCGTGCGAACACTGCTTGATATCCTGAATTTCATGCGAATTTTTAATAAAATAATATTAAAAACCACGCCAACAGGATTTTCTATGTCTTATACCATGGTAGAGAATTATCTGATGTTACTCTATATTAGCAGACGCAGAGATCGTATGGTATACTTTTTTATATGAAGAAAACTAAATCTATAGAACTAGTGCTAACAGTGGTTCAAGTCTTATGTTACTCCGCGGCGCGGATTACCTGATGATGTGACATAATTTATAGGCTGAGGGCACCCGACCCCTCCCGCCGATTACCTATTGCCTTGACCAAAACTTCACATGTAATTATTATAGCATAGAATAATAGCTAAATTAACCTCCTAAACCCAAGTGACTTTACAAAGCTCTACAAACCCCAGAGACCTTCCCAGGATGCACCCCCACCCTTGGCTTCACCCAGACCTTAATCAACTGCTTATTGGAGATGCACTCCTTTAAACGAACACCCTAGGCCCTTTCTTTCGACAAAAATTCTGTAATCCGCTCTACTGCAATCAGCAACAATCGGTTAGAAAAAGCGGATACCAAACTAACTAGTGGACGCCAGCGATCTCCACGACGCGACTGGTTCTATGTCAGGATTTATCTTAACAACACGCGCACCGCCGATTTTTACAGATCAAAACAGTATAAAAAGATTCCTCCGAAACAATGCTTTAGGGAATGTAAAAAAATGAATTGAACTTGAAAATTTTGGAATCAGTATAAATTTCAGGATGATACACTTGTGTTGCCTAACCGATTAGTCGGTTTCGTGGTTATGATATCTCTTTATTTTCATACTTGCCGAGATCTAAGACCGATCTTATACTGCCAACTCTCGCTGACCCATAATATTGACAGTTGACAAATCCAAAACACTGGTATATACGCATCGCTCTAGCTAATATACGGTTAAAAAAAAAAAATGCCAAGAATTTATACTGAGCGTACACTCTTATTTTATTTTACTCCTACAGGAGTGCTACATAATCCCGACCAGTTAAAATGGTCACTTTTGTCGGTCATCGACGCCTCACAAATTATCTTGCCATCGACCCTTAGACTCGCCCATAGATGCACCAATCCTTCCGAAAATAGCCCGATGAATCCAGGAGTGTCAAGGTGCGAGGCGAAAAAACAACATATAAACAGCTCGTTAATACTAGAAAAGCGCGAGTGAACGTCTGAAGCTTCATCAACACGATCAAAACCAGACTGGCTAAGTCTTGGCGAGATTAAGCAATCCATAATGAATGATGCCATCTTTGGTCTTATGACAGAACTGACGCTAAACGTTATTCATTTGATCGAGTCCTACCGCTTTGGGTCTGGTTACCCGCCCACTGTCATACATTTGCATCCTGGTGTGATATCAAAAATGAGATAGCAATTCTATCATTACCATGAAAAATTTTATCAAATGCCTTGAAATGGGTGGTAAAAGTGGGATTCGGGATAGATTATATCGATTGATTGAAAGTGCGATAATTTATATCGATTGAGAATTGATGGCTAGTATCCTTGTGACAATAAGTTCGATTACATCTGACATATTATCATGATAGATTCTATGATTGATTGACTTGAAATGAGTGTGGGCGATAAGAAATCCTGTGGTTTGATTATGAAAGGTTAAGTATGTGATAAATATCCTCCTTTATTTGATTGGTATTCCCGAAACATGGTCGTACTTCTCAGCTGTCTTCACTAATACGTGAAAAGAATTATAGATGTAAGATACAACCCAAAACAAAGGGGTGGTCGACTGTGAGAAGTGTATCTTAAGGTTAGGTCGACGAAAAGCCCTTAGTGCATTTCACTAGGTGTTTATTAAAGGTCGAGGTGGAAGTTAAGTTAAGTTCATTTTTAAGATTACGGAAATAATTTATTGAGTTGTGTGCACGAAGATCATAAAAAACTGGATTCTTTGGTAGTTTTACATGTAATCCAAGACATTACGTAGTCATCTAGCTCGGGCCTTCTATCGAATGCAGGGATTTGGTAGAAAAAGCGTCACTCACGTCGAGCGTCTTGAAGGATGTCTTATCCCTCATATATCTATGTCCACCTGTAATCACCTACTTCATATATCGAAAAATGTTAAGTCAGGACAGGTTACTCTCTGTTTGTTTCGCACTTACACTTTCTCTATAACTTAATTTTTATACTAAAACCTTGTAAAACAAAATTGTTATCACCAATTTTTATTATTGATATAACAGCTAAGAGGCGAGTATTGTGTAAACAAGAACACCACTACAAACAGGCTATGTTTTTATATTTGATTTTTTATTTACAATCTCATGCTGGCGATAATTATTTGGCATTCAACGTAGATGTATTGGAGCGCCAAAACTAAACTTGAAAATTGAAAATATCTTTAGTTATTCTCTTTTCAGTTTGCAATTTAATGCGAGCATCTCGACTTGCATTATTGCTCATATCGATTTATATCAAATAATGAATTTTATAATATCCAATTGTTTAAAGTAGAGCAAGTAATTTAAATTAAATTACCGTGAGTCCCCCACGCGAAATTAATATGTTGAATGTGTTTAAAAATGATTTTTTTTTTAAATGTTATCTCTATAGATTATATATGGTACTCTCTTTTTAATAGAGTACAATTATTGTTCTCAAATTAATTGAATTAATCGATGATCATGATTTTACCTCAAGTTGAAAAGAGGAGCAATGAGATAACACCGGCGCTTGATTCATTATTTTTTAATTTTCTTTTTTAAAGAGAGTCAAATTATAATTTTATGCCCCTCAATTCAGCAAAAGAATTAAGAAATATCAGCAATATTGAAATTAAGTGCGCCGCATGGAGTTATCCATGATAAAAGAGTAAGGCGTACTTCCAGAATTGGTAGAGAATTATAGTTACTAAATTATTTATTTTTGTATATGTAATAACAGGAACTAACATGCACATGTTGAACCATTAATATAATTGGAAATATCCTCACGCATATAAACACCGAAACTATCACTCCACGGAGTGGAAATAATATTATAGGTGTGTAATTTCATAAGCGCCCTACTATCATAATAAATCTTGAAATAGACTATTACAGTATACTCGAACATAGATATTGTTGAAAAGTATGAAGGGAGTCAGACACGAAACTAATGATTAAAAGCTAAATAAAAATCACGATTATAATATTATTAATAACATTTGTCTGTTTGTGGTTCTTCTTTCTCTGTATAAAAATAAAAAAAACTACATGTATATTAAAAATCTTTCGAGTGTTAAGTCAAACACGGACCTCCGATCAAATCGAATGGTTGGGAGGTGGTAACAAGTGGTGCTACGTTTTAGAGGAGTAGAGCAGGCCTCTGGGGAACCCAAGCCAACCAAACCCACGGGAACCAAGAGGGCCGAACAAGGAGCATGAACAGCGGAGGGGAGAAGCAAGGATCTATAAGTTGTCAAGGCAAGATGTCATCGTAAGGGCTTCTTCCACTTTTTCCTCCTTTGGATTCCAGCCAATGAAGTCAAAAAAAATTTGTTTCGATGATAAAAACACCCAATTAGGGAAAGGTGTGTTTAAGTTTGGTAATGAAAGAAATGCCAACCATCCTAAACTTGTTATATTGAGAAAACGAGTCACCAACGGCCAACCAAAAGGGTTAATCGGTACCAGCCGTAAGACAAACCTGACGCGAGGGACAATAAGAACTCGAGGTGAAACAACCAGGCGGCCCTCGAGCCGAAGACAGCATGCGCGCCCAATCTCAAAGAAGAAGTGTTCGGGTATGAGGGCTAGGGAAACACGAGCGAATGTAGAACAGGAAAGAACATGGACAAACAGAAAAAAGAATCAATTCGATGTGATCCTGTATATAAGAACAGAAAGAGTGAGGCAACGCAGACAGCCGGTTGCCGAAAAAAAAGACCAAGCTTCAACGAATGGTCAGTGGCAAAGCAGAGGCGAAAGAAAGGAGGAAAAATTTTGGATACATTAAAACCCCCCCACAAACGCTAAACAACAACAACAAAAAAAAAACAGCAAACAAGTACAAAAATCTCAACCACACAAGAATTTAACACAAATTGAAACTGGGATTAACCGAAACCAAACAACACAAAGCAAACTCATCAACAAAACACAACCAACAAAGCCAAAACCAAACAGAAGAACGAACCCCCGGACAGCACACCAACCCCCCACCCACTAACTCCAAACCGCCACCCCTCCTTCACCTACACACATATAACAAGGATACCAGGTAGATTTGTCAAATGCTAAGAAAAATAATTTTAGGCAAAAATAGCACTCAAGAAGGAACTACAACTAAAGAATCAAGATAACATCAAGGAGTATAGCACAATATATAAACTAGGAAGAAAGCTAAGAAAAAGTCAAGGTATTTCTAAATCATTTTTTTCTGTGTTTTGTTGCGCCAAGACAACGAATGCATCGTAGGATACAAAAACAATCCAACGTTCAAACTGAATCATACTAAAGCATTCAATCAGGAATTAACATATCAAGAGATAAACACACCCTAAATCTACGGGTAAGATCTCCAGAAGGTGCATATAGGTGCACCTGCACCCGTTTTAAAGAAAATGGAAGGCGTCAAATGAATACTTAATAATGATTTGAATAAAAGAAGCTGAACTAAATCTGGACCGAAGCTGTGTCAAATATCACACAACGAAACGAGTAATCAAGCAAGAAATCAGATAGATATACGAGAGTCCGCCTATTATTCGAGGAGGACCACAGTGTTGTGCAATATCAAAATACAGGAGGGAATTAGAACAGAAGATGTGTTTATCGATTTAAAATGCGAATCGGAGCTCATGTACATCACCCAATGGAGCTATTGTAGGAGTATGGCCTCAGGTTGTCTGTAGGAACTACAGTAGTAAGGTGCTATAACAATAGTGGTGATATGTTATGAATCTCACGACCAAACAGATATGATGGAGGCAAAGCGGAAACACATCTACAGGTATGGAGGCTGAAGGTTATTCCGGGGGTGCATGGCGCGGCGAGCGACTGGTGGATGGGCGGACAACGCAGCAGCAACCAGAGACAATCTCCCCATCCAGAAAGCGCATAATTCGTCCAGTGTCTGGGAGCTATAAAACGCGGAATGGCACCAGATAATTATATAAAACCAAATGTTTAAGTGGATGGTACTAATTACATATAATATATGATTGATTTATGGATTAATCCGTCAATATCAAAAAGAACACTCCAAGAGATTGCTCTTAATAGATCGAATGGAAAGTAGACCAAGCCTTCCCTTCCCGTCCACCACCAGTGGTTTGTCTGGAGGCAAGGATATGGACTAAAGAGCCCCGTCCCATCCAAAAAAAGAATAAATAGAGGCTTCCACTCCCAAAACACCACAAAAGAATTTTGGTGACAATAAAGATTGAGTGTTAAGGTTTTATATTTATGTCATCATATATAGAAGGATATTAATTATGATAAGTCCTTGTGCATTGAATAATCGGATGGTGCGATTTCTAATATTCTTTCCAGTTTTGGAAGAAATACGGTGGATAACTGCAGTTAGGATGAACAGAGGAGTTTAGGTCTCTAGTCCACGAACTGAGTGAAAGCGTGTAGAATTAAATGTGTGTCACCGATTTTCGAGGTCGCACAAATTCAGTTAAAGAGTTTTTGGTTTTCCCCGACAAAAAAAGGCGGGACATAGGTGGTAGAGCATCTGCATAACACAAAAATTCCTGAATGAAGAAAAGGGTAATTTCTAGGAGAGATGAAGTCCAAAGTCATGATACATACACGCCTTTACAGGACGCGGTCTTTTAAGATACCATGGATGTTGACACCATGTACTATTTACACATGCGACAGTGAAATGGTTCACTCACAAAGTTTCCCGATCTCTGGCGGCTTTTCCTTAACCATTCCAGTTGTCTTTCCGCACACTATTAGACCGTCTTATTTCCTCATATATTTTGTACATGTTGGCTGAGGACTGGACAAAGTTTTATACAGTGCGCATAGGGAAATGAGAGAGGAATAGATTTTCTTGGGCTTCACGTCTTTTGTTTATCATCCCAATACTATATTCGGGGAGGAAAGATGAGGTAAAGAAAGAAAAACCCATGCGGGACTTCTAGCTGACAGTACGATAGGACGTATTCATTATATGAAAATTAGATCAATAAGATGGGGAAAGATTTTGAGTACATCAAAAGGAGTCATAGTATATTTAACCGGTATGTTTGGTTGTGAACCCAACTAGTAAACACGTAAAAGCTAAGGAAAAGTAATATTTCAAAAAGTTGGTTATACGGAACAACCCAAGGCTTTTTCTTTTTGAATTACAGCGACCTATGCTTTACCGTAAGGGTATTATTAACTAGACCTTTTTACTATTCTTCTATTGTTGAACGGTCACACAGGAGTTTCGCGTGAGGCCGGCTCCATAGCTAGTAAAATATTTTCTTGACAATTGTGAAAGTCGCGAATTAAGAAACAACACAAGTAGTATTTCAAATCAAGTTGTGTGTTACAGAAAAACGGGCTGAGTTATGGACTCACACAAAATTAAAGCCCCAATAAACTTAGACGAGATGAGACCCTATGATAAAACACACTATCGAGTAGATGGGAAAATATTTTCTATATGAAACATACCTTTTCACTCCGAAGGCGCTAGGTCATGAGTTGGCTAAACTAAAGCCTTGTCTTTAAGATGAAGCCATTATAAAATTTTTACATAATACCGAATAATGCGCTATGCAACTGAATTTATCCTTAAAACCATGGTGAATCTATTGATTCTCATAAAGTTATTATGACGAAGAAAATTAGCCCGGTTACGTTTCTTAATATGTGAAAGATAATTTAGTGCACAAAACTAAACAAAAACACTTCTCTGTGGGAAGACAGTAGTTACAGTGCAGACCACGTTAGCCCAGTCGGACCATACAAAAGACTAAATATGCTCTCATATAGACCGGAGGGCTCACCCAGGGATGGGAATAGTCGCGAGGCAACACCTATAGCTCCCGATCCTGTGCGCTCATTCATGTGGCGGGCCGGAAAGCAAGGCATAAAAACAAAAAAGATGAAACTTAAACCCAAGAATGATCATATTGAGACTTTAGGTAATTTTCGAAGGGTAACCTTGAGAGGAAACCGACGAATCGCAACCGATCCTTCCTTGAGGTATCCAAGAAATTGTAGGTTTAGAAGTCCTCAAGAATAGTGGGAAACCGAATTAACCTGGAAGTGTACGACGTTACAGGCAATTAGTAAATAATTAAGCTCGAATGAAACAACAGAGGGAGAAAATTACAGTCCTAGACTCGATGGGAAGTTTGCAGTGGATACAAGAAAGCTATAAATAAGCTCGCGTAAGCCCGTGTTATCGAAAAGTGGGTTGTCGAAATAAAATCTCTTGTGAAATATAAAATAGGAAGGAAAGCCTTAAGGGGAGTTGGAAGGTTTCAGCAGATATGGAGATTGTGGACCTAATTTCGACGTTACATTGCGGCCATGAGGGCCAGAAGATTACGAAAAATAGAAACCACAAAAAGATAGAAGAATTTAAATAGAATATTCCAAGTGCCTGACCGAAAGCAAGGTAAAAGTATCGCGGGGCTGGGAATAGGCGTAGTATTTATGTGATGGGTTGGTGCTGCCTTTATTATGCTTTAAGTAATGGTTTGTCGCAAGGGTGATGATTATGAAACAACAAAACCTTTACTATCTGCTCCACATACCTCCACACAAAGACAGAGCTGCTCACTCCTCAAACCTGTATTGAAAAATTCGAAGGCGCGTTTGAGAATAATGCAGTGATCAATCTATAATCATGGTCCAAAGGATATCCCCGTACACGGTACTGCAAAGAGTAGGAAAACAAGGTACGCTAGTATAGTGTGTATACTCGAAAATGAAAGGTATTCTCCGTACGAAACTAATAAAGAAGAAAAAAAGTATTCTGTGAAAAGAATCGGCACTGAAAGTTGGCAATAGATAGCAGGGACCACGAGTAACCAGTGACAGGCAAGCAGACAAAGAAAGAAAAAGCAAATAGTCCCACTACTAGGTTGTACCCCATAACCGCTAGCCTATTAAGGAGGGAGCATAAAAAGAATAAAGTAAAGAGCGTTAAGAACTGTGCCGATGCAAACATTGATGAATAACATGAGGCGTGGATGTTCTGCAAATATCTGATAAGGTAATAACATAACGTAAGTAAATACCCATGGACAAAATTCAACTGATAGCTCTAGCGCTAGAATTTTAATATGTAGTTAATCGATGAGAGAGAGAATCCCGTTCTTTACCATTAACGACAATAGGTTAAAGTCATGGTATAACACAGACAAATTATTGCTACATTGGACTAGATTTTTAAGATGTTAACTATTTCTATTTTGTTCTAGTCATTCGATGTATATAGTAGCGCGCGGCATTTTGCGCTCTGTCTCAGGAGCCCAGGTTCGATAATTGAGCTGACTGATGCCAGTTATGGGAAGGGTTGAATTATCATGGCCGATCTGAATAAAAATATTGGGAAAAATAGGTCAGAAGGTTAATAGCGAGACCGATAGAGCACTGAGATACCCGTGCTCATTGAGGAAGTGGAGCCGACATCACGATGCCAGAACTTCTGTTAGCAACAAAATGGTGAGCGACGCGAATCAAAAAATGAATGAATCCGCGTACGGATTAATGGCGTTTCAAGTAAGAAATATAATATGAGAAATGGCTCCAAAGATTGATTTGCTCTATCTAATAAATTAATTTGGTTATAAGGAGTCCAGTATTAGTCTATTATAGGTCGATGGGGTAAGTTAGTTTTATTTTTACTCTATAGCCGGTTCAACTTTTGGAATTTGGGGTGGTGTGTTACAGTATTCGAATATGTGAACTAAATTACCCATGCTGTTTTGCTCGTATGGAGACGTAACCATAGTCCTAAGCCACAAGCAAAGTTTTAACCGTAAACCACACAATGGTATTCGACGGGGTTAGAACCCTTTTCCTCCAACACTGTGGTGCGGTTAAACGAAGGTGACACAAAAAGGAAGAGTGTGGCGACAGTTTGATAGTACACACCCGAATAACGATAGTAAATTAGGTATCTTCCCGTTAAAAGACATTGGCTGAACCGTCCGAATTTCACTGTTACACAACTGCAAAGGACTCGGTAAAGGAGGACGGTTTTTGACTAGCAAAACCAAGAGGGGCCCTTATGGAAGTTCGTAATGCGCATTAGACTACTCCGCAGCTACTTACCATCCTATTTCTTGCTATAAAAGACTAAAATCGGATGAGGGAACGAGGGGTTTGAGAAAATTGGAATTATTGACATTACTTGCCAGCTCATGCACAGCTATCAGCACTCACTGACCAAAGGCCATACGAGATACACAGCGGCCGTACATTAATTCCCCTGCCCTGGACGCTGTCATGATTGGTCAAGCCGCCCGGGAGTGGGATAGACCCATCGAACAAGGTCGGACAACTATACCACAAGGAACGTACTTTCCCGATTGACGCCGCAAATGTAGATCATAACGCATTGGATAGTCACCAGAGGGGCCACGGGGGTGTTCAAGGATAATTTCGTAGTTGTAAAGGTATGGAGAGGCGTGTCATCCAGCCCCACCGCGGCTGAGCAGATCGGACAAGTTTTACGACAAGAAACGGATGGCAACCCGAGTGAAGGGCACTCTATGTTTCCAGTCCCTATTGTTTGGGGTGCAAGGTCAAAAATATTCTCGGGAAGCCGCGCGAGGAGTGACATGGTGAAAAAGATAGGCCCGGAGGGACCCTCTTCTCAATCACAATCCGGCCTACTTCTTAGGATATTAGGATTGATTATGAGCCCGATATCCGGCGGGCTAACCGAGTAATGGTCTATATGTAAAAGCCAATTAAATTGCAGCATGGTAACAGCTGACATAATTTAAATACTTAGAGAATCCAAAATACACCATAAACACAATCAGGTTGCCAACATATTTAGATACAGTAGGTGTACAAAATATGCAAGCTTGAAAGGTACATGTAGGCAGGAGAACCAAATTATCAGAATTTACCAATTTTGGGTCCATATAGGAAGATAGTCGAGGGTTATTGATTCGTTACCTTGCATTAACCCTTGGCATCAGTCGCCATTCGAAACCTGGGCTTGAGACAGAGAATGCCGCAATATGCTACAAAAATGTAAAATTTAAATCAGCCAATGATATTTCTTGTTACAGATTAAAGTTTGGAAAGAACATTAAATGGAGAGTACAGAATGGTCTTACACGAGTTCCTTTGAACATCCTGAACA
>CAJDSM010132586.1:0-11556 GCA_903981925.1 Ostrea lurida | reverse complement strand
AACACATTGTTTACTTCGCCGTTTTATATATTATAAATTGCTCAAGTACTTAATGTAATAAACATTTTAAAAATATTCTTGCCTCCCCTAGATGAAGTGAAACATTGCCAGATTTTATCGAGATTGATTGATTATTTACTGTTTTACGTCCCACTCGAGAATAGTTCACTCATATGGAGACGTCACCAATGCCGGTGAAGGGCTGCAAATTTAGACCTATGCTCGGCACTCAGGGCCTTTGAGCAGGGAGGGATCTTTTTCGTGCCACATCTGCTGTGACACGGGAACTCGATTTTTCCGGTCTCATCCGAATGACCGCCCCATTCAGTCGCCTCTTACGACACGCAAGGGGATGCTGAAGACCTATTCTAACCCGGATCCCCACGGGTCGAGAAAACAAACATTTTGATATTTGGAAATTGGTCTAGGTCTATGTCGGTCTGACACATTGTTCGTTTAAAATCTTTTCAATTACATGTACTCCCGGGCATGTACTAAACATACGTTTATGAAATAGGAAATGGCGTAGACATGGACTTCTTTCCTTTAATGAGTTTATGTTGCAAACAGGTTACATTTGCTTCCATCTTTGTGAATTTTAGTATCTGAAGCCAACGCCGGATAATTCTGTACCAACAGTTTTAAAGCACGCGCTATGTAATCATTAATAAAATTTAAATATTTACCTGCACAAGCAGTATTCGCAAATAAAATATCCATGCGTGTTTTGGGTCCTCTTTTTCTGAGTATAAGGGTGAGAACCACGCAATTTCCAACAACCATGAATGGAAAAATTGTTGCTAGGAACGCTACTGAAGGAGTCTGTAAATAAAACCAATACAATATAAACATAAAATGAAATAATAGATTTAATGAAGTGACACATACAACAAACATTCTGGCATTCTGCATGTCTTTGGGATTTTTCCGAGATTGTATAGTGGGTCTCCTACACATCGTGCAATGTTGCGTTATTATTAGAACCATCCAGGATCTGGCATTGTCCCCTCTCGATCAATATCAAAATGATACAAGTATTCCCCACATCAAACCAAGCTTGAAGTAGAGTTCTTTGATTTCCTCAAAGCTGTTTGTCAAGTGTCAGTCACTGTCATTTTCAATTCCTCAGCTCCAAAACAACCAAGTTAGAACTTCAAATATATCCATTGCAATGATTTGTTTGCATTTGTGCTCGACTAATTTCATTGTCTCCCATTTTCTTTACTTTACAGACTACATGTATTCACAGAGTATTCCGTTAACGTAATTTGCGGAGGAAGTTATAGTTAAACTTTTATTTCTAGGCAAAGCGTTCTGTAAGCTTCAATCGGATCACGCTTGTCCTTTTCCATAATCGCTTACGGAAATAGCCGAGTAAATACTATATTTCTGGAGCAATGCGTTCTGAAGCTTCAATCGGATCACGCTCGTCCTTTGCCGTCAGTCGGTTACGGAAAATAGCCGAGTAAAATACGACTGGATTTGGGTCCCTTGTTCCAGACGTCCGCTAGGAAATCAATGGACAGGTAACCACACCGCCATGACGTAGGAAAACCACTGGCAGTTGCGTGCATGGCAAGTGGCTCCTAAAAAACTGAACTTTAGCTTCAAATAGGCGGATCACAGAATATTTTAAGCGCCCTATTATCAGATAGCCATTATTCGTGGCGGATTAAGGGAGGGTGCCTTTTTTTCCCCCCTTTTTAAATTACCAAGGTATATTAAATTTATTTTTCACTGGAAAAATTAATAAATCACACGGCGCCCCCCTCTTCTGAGAAAAAAGGTATATTCCATTCAAAAACCTTCAAAATTTGCGTCATTTTATTGATTGAAAATGACAGAAAATATTGAAATGCTATCTTCGGAGACAAATTTAAGCCCTATAAAATCTCTTAAAATTCTGGGAGCTTCCGGGGGCTTCGCCCGTGGGCCCATTCAAGGCAGCCCCCAGACCCCTGCCTCATATGAGGTTGCGCCCCCCCCCCCTAACTCGAATTTCTGGATCCGCCCCTGTAAATATACTAGTCACCTGTCTTGCTTTTGTTACAGGAATAACCCTGTATTCGACTCGTTGTAAAAGGCCAAATAGTATAAGTTAGAATAATTTAAGTATTTATTTGCAATAATATTTACTTAAATACAACTACGAAATTACAATAAAATAATTGTTTATTATGTATAAGTACAATTAAAAACCTGTAGTTTGAAGGGGGGGAAAACCCGCCTTCCCACTCTCTCTGGAAAAAAGACTCAAACTATCAAATAAATGGGCAAAAGGGGGAGGGGTGTCTAACTTGAACGAGAAATAAAACTCGCATTCAGAAATAACCTATTTCTCAGTAGATGTAATGCTTAAAACAAATAATTAATTTTGTCCCCAGGAAAAATCTTAAATATGAGCAACATAGTGAGAAAATCATGTTAAATAAAATAAAATGCCCATACTATGTATTTAAGTCTGACTCCTAGTCCTAAATAATTTAATCTTATAAGCGAGATTAATTTTAGCTGTCAAATTAATTATATTAGAAATTCAATATTAATTACTTATATCAATGAAAAACTTCCTAAAAACTGTCTTTAAAAATACTAAGGAAAATATCCTCAGCTTGAGATTCTTTTGGACTCAACAGAGAAAACCGTATATTTGCCAAAATAAAACCTACTAATAAACTTGAACGTTTAACGTAGGGCGCGGGTTTACGGGACCTTCTCGAAACCCCTCCCGAAAATTTTGACAGAGGAGATTATTCTTGACAATGTATATACTACGGTTTAAAAAATTATTTTTCGATAACAGCACCGTTTTTAGTAATACGTCGTAAACATTTACCATTGCTTTAATAGCACGCGATACTGTATGCCGTTGATTATTTATAGGAAAATATACGGTGACTGACTTTTTCTTGGTATAATTCAGCTTAAAATGGAGAGAATGTGGTTTGCTGTTCTTCTTGATGATGATTCATATCAAAACGAAACAAAAACAATTGAAAATATTTGATGCAAAAAATTATGGGGTCAGTCAGCTCGTTTTTTGAGTGAAAAAAGATGCTCAATGTTTGATAAAAACCGTCACCAGTAGCTGTTTTTTTAAATGGACGTAATTAAATTATTCGCGACGTCATGAACGACGTGATTCATTTACTTTTCATTGCCGTTTCTTCAAAACATCACAGAACAGCGTATCACGCCCTGCATTAAAAGGAAGTGAATACGCATAAAAAAAAAACCACATCAATTTAATTAATTATAAGATATCAAGGAAAATGTTGTTGAAATTTTCTGTCGAAAGTTGGTAGATTTTACTCGCCGCTATACATGTTATTATGGATTCGCTAGTAAACAATAGATAATGGTATTATGAATAATTAAATAATTTTTATAATCATTCTGTAACCATCATTATTTGTTTTAAAAATACATTGTCTAAGTCATGTATCTATAATTCTAACCAAAAGACAGAGGTGTTTTTTTCTATTTGACGATACATTAGAAGATCCACCTCTCTCAATTTTAAAAAAAAACAATGTTCAAATATAGAGATAAGTGTGTGAGAGGTTGGAATGCAGATTCACTTGAAACTTTTGTTGTTTTTGTCTAATTTCTCACAATTTCGACCAAGTCCTAATTCTATTGCGTTATAGTAGCTTAGAGTACAGACATGTGTAGTCCATCAACGGACATTCTGTTGGAAATGGACCAAACGCTATCCATGCCAATAAAAGAAAAAAAATGTGTTAATAAAGTTAACCGCATCCGATGTTTTTACAAAGGTTCTTTATACATGTAATTCGGCAATTGAACTGACTTTACTTTAATTCTAACCTGAATGGCAAATGCGTTCAACGCAAATATTTCCAAACTTCCACGGATTCGTCTCACACAAATTAATGCTATCTTAAGTAGTGGGAGGAAGATATTAGTTTTATTTTACTAATAATTTTCTCAGCGTCAATTTTCAATCGCCACGTAGTGCACGTTGGTTCTAGTTTTCAAAAATGAAGCGTGCCTCTAGAAAAAGGCGCTGAACCGCCCATTTTAAGCGCATGAGAAAGTGAATAAGCGATGCACGCCGAAACAATAGTGCACTCAACACCCCCCCCCCCCGCGCCATCTTTTGAATTGCTCCATGGTACCATTTTTTTTTTCAATTGCATTACTTCGTTAAAATTTGAGCTGGTTCGAATTATGGTGCTCCTCTCTCTCTTCTCTCTCTCTCTCTCTCTCTCTCTCTTCTCTCTCTCTCTCTACAAATTATGTAAGAAAAAGAAAAGAAAGAAAAATTTGTGAATACACGCACTGTTCCTCTGTTATGTGTCTGTATTCAAATACATATAAATAAGCATCACTTCATTGGACTATGGGTTAATATTTCAGGTTTACCACCTTCATACATGTTTATGCAAACGCACTTAGCATAATATAGTTTTTTCTGTTCATTTCCCTCCCATTTTTGGATTTAAAAGAAATGTGCATGTGTTCTTCAAACTTTCATACAAAAGACCATCTTCGCTAGCAAGGGTTTCGGTCTCACTTTCGTCCATACACCATTTTATGGGATCGGGATAAAGGACCGGAAACTCGGACTAAGCAAAAGAGAGCACGGTAGTTATACACATCCAGACAAAACTTTTTAACATATATTAACAATTACATGTAATTTGCCAGTATGACTATAAGAATCGTTTGATTCATTGTCAAAATTCCAAATGCCCCCCCCCCCCCCCCCCGATGGAATCATGCGGCACGTGCCATAATAACATATACTGTCCCAGGGCTCTCAGTTGTGTGAGGTGTAATTGTTGTTGCTATTCGTCACTAATAACATGATTTTTACTAGAATGTAACTTCAGAGAACGAGTCCAAAGAGGTAATAACGTTTTGGTGGTTCTCAATAGTTCGTATTTTTTTGCAATAAACAGAATAAACGGAACATTTGAAGAAAAATAAGTTTTGTCTATCCCAGATCAGAAATAAATATTAATACTATTAAAGTAGACGAGTTCTGGGATGACGGTTCATGTCATTGATCCATGCCCTTGACCTGTGATACCTTGTCCTCTGTACCTGTTCATATATGAGACACGACGGACAACCAAAACGTCCACATGCTAATCATAGTTAGGGTCTATTAGGAGCCACCACCAATGATGAGTTGTACAAAATTAAACATGCCCTCTTTCTCTGTTCTTATGCAATTTATGCTGGACAAAAATTGATTAAATCATGTTGAACGTAGATATATTTTTAAAAATGTTATCTTCCTTTCGTCTTTGGACTGAAAAAAGTTTTAAGAGTAGTCGCCTAATAACGCAGGTTTTACGATTGAAAAAGATTGATACTAAAACAATACAAATAATTCTACATTTTTTAGATAGAATAATTATGCCTTAATGATGAGTGATCTTCTGCTTAATTTCAGTGTATATTAATTTTTTTTGACATTGAAACTTGTCCCCAGTTTCGCTTCTCCCCAAATTATGGCCGCTTAGTATTACCCTTTATAAAACCATTAATGAAATTTATTTATATACGTGTTGATGGACAGTTTAAGCATAGTTTTTTAGAGTTCATAAGTATTTGTGTTTTGCATCGGAACTGAGTCCCAAGGAAGACTTAATCGAGAAATAAGAGCGAGAACCTTGATTATACCCTCTTTGGTGTAATGCTGGTTTTAGGAGGCCTAAACAGGCAGCCTATTTGTTAATATCTAAAGTGCATATCGGTAAAGTTTTTACGCTCTCTATCATCAGTCAATCTATCAAAGAATTGCTTACGTCACAATGAAATGTACACGAAAAAAGACGTCGAGTCGTAAGGATTTTGCGCCCGGTACCCACAAAACTGCCGCTGTTACGTAGCCGAAAAACGCTGCGACCTTCAACACTTGATTTGGAAGAACTTCGAGATATAAGTACTCAAGTGCGATATAAGTCCTTAACTGCTGAATTCCCTGGCATAAAGTTTGAAATTATTTGTACTATATTTTACTCCGAACCAAATCAAAATCTTCCAAAATCCGAAATTCTCCGCCAAGACAACAAAATTACGTATCCATCTCTTATAGGTGGGGTGCTAAATTCCGATCCCCGGACAAACGACTAAGGCGTTGAAACGCGCCCCAAAAACAACCAGTTGAATCATATACACTTCGTGTAACACCCTATTTTAAAAAATAATTACATCGTGCAGAATGCCCAATGTCACTTGCCAATTGTCCCACCAGGGATTTGCTCCATCTGCGTAGACCGAAGAGAATTAAAAAATATAGTTGTGTACTCCTTTTGCCTAAACAATTAAGACCCACATAAATACAAGTCCACCGCTTAAAGTTTATCAAATAACATAATCTACATGTAAAGTTACACCACAGTTTATCTTCTAATGCAAATATTAATGTTAGTTGAAATATCTCAGCCTCAAAACACAATTTAAATATTATTGAATCATGCTGTGTCCAAAAACTCTTTCGGACTAGGTCCCGTATAAAAAATGGGATAATAGATGGAGAACATGATTATTTAATACGGGCGTTTCCCGGGAATGAATTGCAACGTGAGTGGCTATTACAAATGCGGCTTCCATGTCAACATGGGACAACGATAGGTAGCATGGACCCTTGATTCTTCAAAGAGTAGATACTCATTTATTTAGTCCCTTAATCGGATTTCGTGATGTTAAATTGAGCTTATACGATTACCAGAGGTATTAACAGAATTCTCACACATACACGGCTAAATTACATCTCTCATTCATAATTAGAGAGTAATAACTTGAGTACTCTACCCTTGTAGCAGTGTGATAAGTTTCCACCAATATAACATTTAGTCGCAAAATTCTCGCCGTCTATAACTTTTACCACTCTAAGCTTACTTGGGACAAAATTCAACACGGGTTTTTATTTTAGCTTTTTAATTCTGTGATGGATGAAATAAAACCGTGTTAATTACATGTACAGCTAGTTAGATTGCATTTCCCCAATGATAATTTAATCTTTTGCGACTAGCGAAGAGATGTATCCAATTCTTTTCTGTAACTGAGAAAGAAATATACATCTCTAAAAAGGAACCAAGAATAACCCAGATTTAGAAGTTTTAAACTGGCAACTTATTTTATTAGGGAACACATCAGATTAATCATGTACAGCTCAGTTAGATTGCAGAAAAACAATACAAATAAGAATTTTTTCACAACTTTCCCCCTCTAAATGTAATTGGTGATCCTCACCAAAACCACAAAATACTGACAAGATTGCACATTGAGAATATAATAAACCATTTCTGAAAAATAGGCAAAATAATAAAACAACGGCTTTGCACATTCATATGACACCGAACACTTACCATGCGATAATATTTACCATTTCACTCTAAATTACTGGCTTCATTAAATTTTCATCACGACGGAATTTGGTTTGTGGAGGCCTGACGTCTGACCTCTTTCTAGGATTCCCAATCCCATTCTCTGCCCGCGTTTCTCCGCTCTTTCTCGCCACGCTGTCTGGACCAATTGCTGAAAGTGACGATGAAGAGGTGATGGATACGAATGTAATTTGTTCCGCTTGTGTTACTGGCAATGTCCCAAGGACACTGTCCGACCTTAGAAACTGGTCTAGAGGTAGCCCTACTAAACAATGCTTTCCTAAATTTCCCCCTTTCGCGACTTTTCGAAGGCCTTTTGGGCTTTCTGGCATTCTTTGCAGCTTATAAACTTAAGTCGCTACATCTCCGCCATCCTCGTACCAATTACATAAGTTATCCTTTGTGACTTATACTTTTAGTTGGAACTCTTCCTTCCCAAATGTCCTCCAGTGGGCATCATGGGCTTGTTTCATTGCTCTGTTTGGAATTTTCCAGAGGAGCAAATTATTGTATAAGTAATAAAATTGGTAATAGGGAAGAATGAGGGCGTTCGATTGTCGCACGAAAAGAAATTCTTTGTCCAATTGATCGTCCCCATGCAGCTTCACAATAATTATATCATATATCATACAATTATTCTGGTCTTCAGAGTTGGGTGTGATGGAAAAGGGGTTCGCGCTAGTCGAAAGATGTCCTAATGGATATAGAAGTACATGCGACTGCATTTCAAGAGTTTTACAATTAACAGATGCCAACTCTACCTGGAGGTCTATGTCAACCTTTCGCGTGGACCCACTTTGTAGCACGATGCTTGGATGGTTTGGTTTTTGAATGTGCGCTTCTTCAAGCTTAGCCAATTCACATCGTTTTCTCGTGATTGGGATCTATGTTTTCTACATATCCTAGTGTCAGTATTTTTCCAGATTGGCTTATGCCAGCATCACCAAATTTGCCTAATAACCGGGTTAAACTGATTGGCTCTGGCTGATGAACTCTTCCAATCTTCTCACTGAAATTTCCCTGTAGCCGCCCTAGTCGCTTTTGGATTGGATTCTCCTCCCATTCTCCTTTAATGCCATTTCTTTGCATGGTCACATTTTGAGGTTGGCCCATATCATCAGTCCATGCCACATTTCACAGTTGGTAATATTCTTGCAGCGACTCATGCGTCGCATTTGCCATGTTTCTCTCCAGGTCTGTGTTGCACCTCAATACTGAAGAGTTGTGATGTAAGAGGTATATCCAAATCCATTACTGTCTAGTTCGATGTCCACTTTGGACGTTACAATCCATCTAGTTACAGTCTCTCGTAGAGAACCACTACAGCTCGAACTCCTTATGGCGTGATACAAGTTGTCAGCCTACAGAGGTTAAAAGATCCAATGGTGGGTCAGTCTTATAATACGTTCTATCGAGCGAAGTCGTTGCGTTTGAACATCCCTCTTTGACAAACTGGACTTCCTAGCATTAAGTCAACTCTCGTCGTTGACCTGTTTACAGGTCCTTCAAGAAATGTGTCGCCATTATTTTACCTGATAAGTGTTACAAATGTTCAGAGCAATTCTCTATGAGATAGAACTAGTTAATGAGCTTTTCGTCCTCTTTAGTTTTCTGCTTTCGTTGGGAAATCCATTCGCAGCACCACAAGTGGCTCCAGCGGTAAACATTTTTCAGAAATAGTGCGTCCTTTCAGCAGCTTTATGAGTTGCAACACTCTAATGATTCCTATAGTAATCTCCTCCAGTTGGTATGTTTACGTATCTTGAATGCACTCTTCTATTCGTTCATGAACACGACTCTCCTTGGCTTCTCTGGCTCTCACCTATGATACAAACTTACTTAGCGCTCCACAGCTCCGATCGCTCATAAGGATTTAAGCGACGTTCCCCTGCTATACCAGCAGATTGAAATGAGGCGCCATTTCTGTCTGCCACTCCTCATTCTCGTCGTGTAGTCCATCTAATCTTAGGTCTGATGTCGTCAAACGGAGACTCATTTATTTATTTTCGCTAAAGTACGCAGATCAGATACATCTGCGCGAGAGCCGTACTGGGGACCAAGCGAAAATCTCTGATGCGTTTGTCTTTGTAGATTGCGGATGTTTGTTCTCACCGGCTTTGCTGCTACTGCAATTGTCCTTCCTCGACTCCCTTCGAGCCGCGATATGATCGAGCGGAACATACGGAACTCCTCTCTCTCCTCAGCGAGTAAGCTTGCCTCTCTCCACATATAAAAACGTGGTTCTCGCCGCACTCCTTTTTAGTGAGGTCCAATCCAGAGATGGTCTGGCGATTTAACGATGCATAATCTGTGGTCATATAATGACCTATACCTCCTTAACAAGGTGCTTGCGGTAAAGTTAGAAAGCTGTGTCATCCCATTCAGAACCAAGTCTGTTTCTGAGATTCTTCAACGGTCTGTACGCGTTTTTCGTTGTCGTCTTGGCTTCCATTCTGTTCTCTGCCAAGCAAGTCGTTCCACCTCCACATCCCTTGGGTATGGGGGCATTAGGAGAGAGGTGAATAGAAAATGGATAATACCATCTTTCGACTACAATGCTGTGCCTAGGGAAATTAACACCGTGGGTATCGGATAGTGCGAGGCCCCTCAGGCGTGTTGTACATGTCTCGAAACGGCCTGTTCGAGGTCCTTCAGACCGTATAGACTCCCCTTTATGGTTCCCCATTCTGCATATATATGGTCGATACTCGTACGCATGGTGCTCGCTCGAAATTCATTGCTGCGCACTGTGACCCGCAAATACGAATTTCATCCCAGAGGTGAATATAATACAGGTTGAGACCAATCTCGACGCCTTGCAATTATTGTACTAAATCTCCAAATCTGGACACCCGGCCCTCATGGAAGATGTAGCGGCGACCGTAGACCTTGTAATACTGATGTCCCATGGGGACATGTCTATAAATTTTCGATTAGCGTTAGGACCCCGCAAACTTTGTCACAGGAATTGTGTTTTGTTCGGAACCCTGCATAGCTCGAGCTCCTTTACTGTCCCGAGAGCCCTCTGTATGGTATTCCTGAATGTGTATGATCGGAGCGCGTTCGAAGACAAATCATTAAACTTATACAAAACTGATTTTGCATCAACCAGTGAGATCAGAGAGGGAGTGAGATTCTCTTTTGTCTTGTAAGCAAGATCTTTGAAAGTTACCGTCTAGCGGGCAATGGGAAAGATATTCAGCCACTTGTTGAGTAGAAAACGGTGTTGAGGCGGTACGAAGCCGAAGTAGAGCCTTGCATTCAAAGGGGTCTCATCAAATTCGCTGTCGTAAATGCAATAAATACTCAGTTGTGTGGGGAGATCATGCCACCCTTTGTTCCGTTTTGCCATATTGTTTCTTCCCCAAACGTATACCGGTGCCAAGACAAATGGGCGGGCAGGACGGTTGCCACGATCTGGAGAGAAAGACAACCGGTTTTGATTGTGTTATGCCAGGTTATCCAGCTACATGACCGTGTTGCGATAGCCCCGAGTGAGTGCCTAGGTCTGAATGTAGCAGACAAAACCTCTGTCTGTCCTCCACCCTCAAGTATGAGCCAACCATGGCACCCGTAGAGGGTGGTACCTTCAGCCGGACACTGATGGGTGTGGGGCTGTACCAAAGTCAGAGAGGAGCAATTGCAAACTCGCTCGCAGGGTCCAGTTAGAGATCAAACAGTGAATGTGTCCGGAAAACAAAAGACGTTGTGTCAAGACCGGGATTAGCAACAGAACCAAGCCGGTCATTTACACTAAGTCCCTTCCCTGCCAAGATGAAAATCAAACCGTTTGGTGCATGTATGCTCTGAAAGTAAGGGTGGACGTCCACCCGAACCAAATGCTGAGACGGGCTTGGAGGTTATCTTAGTAGTTCGGTGGGACTCTCTAAGTTGGTTTGCTCTTTTGAATAGGTCTTGGCCACCAGTGGTTTGGAGACGGAACAAAATTTTGATGGTCATAATTGGCGAGAGACTCGCTGGTCATGATCTTGGTCTATCTCATCTCTATGTTTGCTTGATAGCTAATAGAAATTTTAGGTCCTTGCCTTTTCGCTCAAGGACAGGACCATCTTATTTCTCCTCTTGAAATTAACACCTTGCTCCGTCCGGAATCCTACCATTCATCCTGTGGAATATCTTACTTCTGTAGCTGCGACTAGAAGGGTTGAACGAAAAGTCTCGCACAGGG
>CAJDSM010132560.1:0-16800 GCA_903981925.1 Ostrea lurida | reverse complement strand
CCCCCCCCCTCAAATCAAAAAATAATATAATAAACCAAAACAAAAACTTCTTCAAAAACTTATAAGCTCGAAATTGATTAAGTAGTTTACCATGCAGTATGGTCCTGTCTGTAGTAATGGTAATGTAACGCTACTGAGGATTCCTCATAGGCCACTCTCCATGTGGTCTGCTGTGTGGTTAATGAACAAATGACGCACTGTCCTCCATGGCCACTGAGTCAGAATATTGAGAACCATCGTACAGCATTACTGGCACATCTGTACGTTAACCATAGTGAATTGATTAAGGCTTGCCAGATGCTGGTTTTGTATAGGCCCAGATTTGTCTGTGGTAAATTAAAATATATATTCGATTATCAAAAAACATGAATGACTGCATTTCTTATCCATCGCATGCAACCATTGTGTATATGCTGCACCATTGTGAAGCATGCTTGGCGATCACTAACCAACTTGATTTAAAAACATACACGTATCGGTAAAATCTACCTCTTAACACACAACGCAGGCGTTGTTTTATCATTCAGTTATAGTCTTCTAAACTCATTGAAATTTATATAGATTAATAACGTATATTTTAAAAATTTCATCCGTTCTTACGAGGATTAAAAATCTTTTTGTATATGGCTAGTGTGTTTGGCGTGATAGAAGCACTTCTGTTCTATCTACTCTCAGTTTTTTCCTGACTCATAAATTCTACTAATATCGTTGGAGGTATCAAAATTTGGGATCTCTCTACATTCTGATAACCATACATTGTTACGCGATATATATAAAAATAATTCATTCATTATGAATAACGATATTGAATTCTAGTTGTTGATGAAGATAACGGAGTTAACATTATTGACGAGTATGAAGCCTGTATCCCGTTATCCATGTATAAGATTCGAAATAGTTTTAATACCCACTTGCGTCGATGTCATTACACAGAGTAAATATTCCCACATTCACACTTTACATATAGCAAATATTTAAGACTCTATATTGATAAAATTATCTCCATGAGATGCCAGATATGAGTGATCACACACCAATCGTCATTGTCCGTCACATGTTGTTGTGGTTACCTAATAGAAATGTCTTACTTTTGCCCTACTTATTACGATTGTAACGATCATACATGGTTATTTTAAGACGTATATATAGTTGAAAGTTTCAGACAGGGTTTTTCTATACTCTACTATTCACTCATCGAGAAATAATGTTCGTTTAATGTTAAGACCAATTACAGAGGCACGGCTCCAATATCTTGAAATTTTACCCATGTACAACGGCGTCACATAGTTAGTTTTTTGTGATACACGACCATTTCAAAATCCAGATTACGTAAGACGCTACTTAAGACTGTTTTATTTACTGACTTTTTCATTTTATGCCCCCAGTTCCTCTTGTGAAAAAGCAAGGCAAATCCTTCACGCGAGATGGCAATGATGTATCCCTCTCCGCCCCATGACTCCCCCTTACTTGCCGACACAACTCGCTACTTATTGTGCCATCTTTCTTGTCTTAAAGAAGAACTCTAAAACAAGTTGATTTGGCCTCTGGACAAATATGCGTTTTGTGCCCAAAGGGTCAAAAATATGTGACACGAGAATGAGTGATTTCATTCACTGATCTTATCCATCACAAACTCGAAAATTACTCAAGATTAATCAATGGCGGTAGATAGAAAGAACAAGTTTGTCTCAGATTATGCATGTCTGTCCACGTTAGCTTATCACTTAATTGACCTGTTTTCAACTAACACTATTGTTCGAGAGTTGAAAAACAAAATTATGCCCTTGTTAATTCATCTTTTAAACATGTTTCGTTGAAACTATCAATGCTTTTAGGGACAACTTTGACAAGGAAACAAAAAAGTTGTTTTTTTAATGAAATTATCTATTATCATAATTTGTTGAAATGTGAGTGGTAATAGAAGAGACACATACGGCTATATATTATGTAATAAAGGAAAACATAAGGATCCAATAGTATCATGTATTGTATTTTTCCCGAATCCAACCCTTGAGGATGGCTTGTATAGATAGTGGTTTTAAATTTGAGGACAAGTTCCATGTATGATCTCGCTTCGTATTGCAAACGAAAATAATACTTTCTAGCTATTGAATTTCGCTATCTATTTATCGGGTAGAACTTTACAGCTTCTGTACCCATATCTTTGAAAAGATTGAAACATCGAATATTAATTGAATATAGTCAATACATCTTATGATTGTAAGAAATAATCATTTCAACAGGATACGTCCTATGTAAGTGTATAAGTGAAACACTCTAACATTTTTCCTTACTTGTTTTAGATATATAGCAACGTGTGATTATTCATATTTATATAAAAAGAAGAGTGCTGAAGAATGGGACACAGCTAGCCCAATATAACACTAGTTACCCACATTAAACACAAAAATAACGTTTCCAGGTCGGTTTGACCCGAATGATCACTGTTAAGTATAGACAAAATACTTAAGTTAATATGTGTTGTGTTTGTTAAAATGTTTAGATAATACTATTATGTGGTAATTGAATCAACTTTTATTTTTTTCTTTTCTTTCTGAGAACATATTCTTAAAGATTAAGCAATATTTACTTTTCCAACGAGCAACAAGCTAAAATTGACTGATATTTCCAGGAGCAATATTTTCTCTTTTCAAACACTACACCGTTCGATAGGATGTCTTTGTTTGACGCGCCCACAACTAGGGTCTTAGGATACACCAAGAGTGAAATATGCATTGTAAAAGATTACATTGTACAGTACTTTTTTAACGTTTCATCAATCTATTTAGCAATATAAGTCGGATAATTCCACTCCGGAGGCAAATCCAGATCAAATTTAAATAGTTGTCAAAGTGCTAAGATATTGTCGTTCGAAAACAAATCAACAATAAATATATGTCGTATATGTGAAAACATAATTCTTAAGCAAATACGTGGTTCTACGTAAAGACTCAATATGGTGCAACAGTTAAAGATTTTAGCATTACAGTTTCCAAATTAATGTCATTTAAATGTGTTATGAAATATATTTTTCATGTTTACTAAATAAACCCTTGCGTCTTAGACCTCACGTTGACGTGGCAAATGTTTCAGAAGAGTAACGCTTACGCAGTGTGGTGTGTCTAGAATAGATCACAGTGTCGATACCGATCATCTTACATATAGCAGACTCCTTGCTTGTAAATCGGAATATAAGCGAACCGAAAAAAGATGGAATAATTATCTTCAAATGCGAAAAAAATAATAAATGAAGTCAACGATCCCAGTGCATATTAAAAGTGCAATATAACAACAGAAAGGTGTGTTTTAGGGGCCTTCGCCTATTAAGACCCTCCAATCTATGAGACACAGTCCGATGGTCCCCGCGTGTCCATCCAGAGCTGAGAATATATTTCGTCATAAGATCTAATGATATCATACACGATTTTCATGTAAAAATGGGCAATTTTGTCCCTAGCTACAATGAATTGCATACAACAAGACTTAAAGTCTATAAAATAGTCACTACACTTTATATGAATAATAAAATCATGTATCTCCGGAAATATATGTCCGTTAATGGATATAATATAGGATTTGATGATGTATACGCTCTGATGTTTCATTTTTTGATAGATTTACTTTATCGGAAACTTCGATGAACAAGACGCGAGCTAGTTAACTCATGCGAGTTAAAATGCAGTAAACATTGTTCGCAATTCATTTTAAGGCCTTGTGTCAGTATAAAACATCATATCCTGTGTTTTCGCCAACGAAGGTATTGTCATAGCTCTTGATTTAATTTAAGTTTATATTAGAGTGTGGTAATTTTACCCTGTGTAACTAACGTCTGAATATTTAATATGTCGAAGTTTAAGGGATTATTTGTACTGTTTTTACTGACAACGGTTTAGGGATTTGTCTATACTTACCGGCCTTGCTGAACAAAAATAATTATACAATTAGCATATAATTTATTCATATGAAAATTATTATCATTTTTGTACAATAATAAGTGAAGTATTGACAGAATATTTACAGGGTTTTTTGTGAGAAAAAAGTGCGATTATGTACAGAGATAAATAACGAGATGGTGTTTGACATAGTGTAGAGTAAAACATTCTCTCCGGGTTTTGCCCCGAAAAGACAAGGGCGGATTTTTCTCTAAACTATTCGAACATCATCGGAGTTGTTTATCCTTACTTATAAAAAATCCCCTTGACACATTGAGCCTTTCATATTAAACACAATTGCATGATTCATTCATATAGCATTTACACAGTAAGCCTAACCCGAACACCTTCTACTGGACTGGCGCCTTACAAAAAACTGTTCTACACTATTCCTAACATATGATAAAATCGGACCTGACATCTTCCTGATGCCCGAGGATTTTCATTCTTCATTTATTTTTTTGAATCATTCAAATTCAGGAGGGTACCTTTTAATCTGAAATGTCGCATTATTTAGTAAGAATTCAGCTGTGGAAGTAAAATGTGTGTCTTATCTCCAATTACTTAGTCTACTACTGTTTACTACCCTTTTTCAGATCTTTATTTGAAAAATTTTCCGTCTTGCAAATTCTTTTTATTTTGTTGTTCATGAACCTTTGGTGAACTGTTGAAATATCCCAACTGGTTAACAGTTTGAATCTAAAATACCCACTAGTAATTCATGGATAATCTGAAACGAGGGGTGATCAACAAAGTTCGTGGACTGGCGCTTATAAAATTTCTATTATAATAGTACTTTTGGGATGGACTTTTACTTTTTCACGATACATGATACAAATCTTGGCAATGCCTGAAAATTTTCATCGATTTACATTGAGAAATATAGTTGAAGAATGACGTTTAGAAAATTGGAAAAGGTGGTATAACCTGGCGCAGGCCTTCTGCTCAGTTTTACGACGTCAATAAACGTTCGATGTATTTTTACAATTTTTCAAAAATATTCACCGCCCTCTTGTTACACATCTCTCCTTGCCTGTTTTGTCCGTTTCTGTACATGTAATAACCTTGGTACCCAGCGTGGCGCATATTTGCCCGATTCAAACCCAATCTCTCCACTGTGAATGAATATCAAAATTGATCCATAAAGAAATGTTTAAGCTTTTACTAAGCTGACGCAAAGTGATACGTCGGATCGGCGTTAACTTTAATTTCTCTTATTACAAGAGGCGAGACGTAGCATTTTGCCGTTCACCAATTTTAGGCATCCCGTGCGGTCGTCATCGTTACTAGTCTCCTCGTCCATCTTGAATGCGCTGTGTTTTGCCGCATTTTAAAACCAGTGATCTTGACCACTCGTTTTCCTATTTCTGCTTCTTTTATCATCTGGAACGTTCTTCCGTCGACTGACTTTACCTAATTTTATGACAAAAACTGGTATAATGTTGCGGGAATACACTCCGGCGTTTATTTTCCGCTTTTGAAATTTATTAAACACCGCTGACTGACAGAAACCATAAAAACGTTAAAAATGGACAGAAATGACGTCAGCATTTTAGAGAATCGTGTAAGTTTATTATGACATCATTTGTCTATGTTTCCCGTGGAAATTCAATGGAAAAATCATTTTGTGTGTGATCTCATTTTGTCTTGTTTTATTTTAACCTGACATAACGTAATTTGAGACTTGCGCCGGGTATGCAAACCATGCAATAATTCGGATTGTCATAGAATTAATTATTAGTAAACGCATTTAGTCCATATTTCGCAAAAAATATGTTGATACGGCTACTTGGAACAAGTTTTGCAAAATTTTAAACACTTTCTATCTCACATAGTAACATTTTTCACGCCAGACCCACGAACTTTTTGATTCATCTCGTACACTACAACAAATAAAAATGAATTACACTCATTCGAAGTTTTTTATAAAATAAGAAATAGTTTTTCCTATATTTTTTGAATGAAGGCCAGATGTCATGATAATTGTATTAAAATTAGAAATGTACGAATCATATTTTCGACTAATACCTATCAAGAAATTACATGTATTTGCCTTTGCTTATGTGATTATTATATATGTAAGATGCATGATTTACTCATGGGTTTTGGTAAGGCTGCCTGAAAAACCGAGATGTTCGTGTTTGGTGAGGATTACGCTATGGCAAGATTTTGGCATTTTCAAGTTTAATTACTAGTATCTTTGTGGCAATTCATCGACGTTACAAATCATCAATATTCAACCTTCATCATAATATGAGAGGGTTAATTTTACGCATTCAATTATCGTGCAATATGCAATCATGTTGAAGAAAAAAGGGACTGTAAAACCCTCATATATTCAAGATGTCAATACTTGTACAAAGGAAATCACAAAAACAAGCGCCGTACTTATATCTACAATATCTACTTAGTATCTCAGTAATTTTAACGAATATTCGCGTGGCTTATTCATGATTTTGTGGGATACCATTAAAACATATATGGGCAAACCCACACAAAACAACACCTCTCACGTGTACTGCTCACCCACAAAAACATTCACCTCTCCACGTTCTCTCCAGCCCACACAAAACATACACCTTCACGTGCATCTCTTCCACACCACACACAAACATAGCACCTCTCACGTGTCACCTCTCCAACCCACACAAAACATTACATCTCTCACGTGTACTCTCCACCCACACAAACATTACACTCCTCACGTATGTACTCTTATTACATTACACCTCTCACGTGTATCTCCACCCACACAAAACATACGATCTATCAATGTGTACTCTGTCCTACCCACAGGCATAGGACAAAGAAGACATACCTGAACATGGGTGGGTGATGTAATATATAATTAACGTCATTAACATTTGAAACAATATATTATTTTCTAACATCAAAGTATACACGTCAATGATTTTTTTATTTTCTGATTTGATATGAGCATTGAAAAATTAAGTGTTTATATTGAAATTCATTATATTTCCTGAATTCTAACTTGCTCATGTCCTTAACTCAATAACTTCTAACTATTTTTTTTACTTGATTCCCGGATACATGATTCAGTAAATATTTTCCACAATTTAGTGTCAGTTCTCGATATTGAATATTTTCTATTTATTAAATATACTTTCCAAGAAACATGAGGTTTTATATTTTTAAAAAATGCATATAGCAATTGTACCATTACGGATGAGGAATATATGTACATGTTTTTAAATGTTTTAGCATAAAGAAGGAAATGAAGGAGAAACATAATTTGAAAATGCCCAGTATGCAACTGTGTTTTTGTGTGTGGCTAAGAATACCATTTTCATTTTTATGCAATTTACATAGTATATTGGCCAACATATACATTAAACACTGTACATGTATATGTGTTATTTGTATAGCGATAATATCTCAGTGTTGGGTCTAATATTAAAAATAAAGATATCAAGTTGGTTACGCACATGTTCCCTATCATACTATTTGTAGCACATCTATCAGTTTAAGAGATTTTTTTATCTAAAAAATGTTAAAGCACAGTAAAATGAAGTCCCGCTTTCAATTTATCATAAAGCAAAGGCTACCGAGAATTATACAACAACAACACAAACAATACTTCATCCATGAAAGTGTGTACTTTTACAAGATGAATCCATTATTCCTTAATTCTTTCCACAATCAAATACATGCATATACATGTATAATACCGATCTATGTTCGCATTGAGAATAGAACGATGAGAAAAAAAACATGGTGCAAAAAATTAATACTTTCTTATAACGTTGTTAGTCAAAGAAATATTTTTAGCGAAAGCACTAGATATATGCTTTTTGAAATATACAAATTATGGGGGGGAAATCACATAGGGGCCATGGACTTGCTGCAAAACATTGTGTTCTAGTGAAAATAATTCATATTTCATTCCTATTGCCTATGATTGCATATTAATCTAGTTGTTCTTTTCATTTCATTGACTTTTACTTAGTTGAAATATGTTTTTTTGAAAATACGATAAATAAGTCGTATATCTCATGCACGTATTTTCAAAGATTTAGAAACTCTCCTTATATGTATTTATTTTAGGCACTAATGATCTCATTGACCGGTGCGGTATAGAAAGGGATAATAACTGCCATGTTTCAATAGTCATCAGTAGTAGTGCAGCGGCCGGGAGGTCAAATTCTAAGATGACCATGACCTAAGGTGGAACAAAGTACAACCTATATGGTTTGATGCAAAAGTTTGCCTAGATTATGGAAATCATGATCCTAGTTTAATAAACTGCGTTTTTTTTAGTGTAAGTTTGGAATTTCTGTCACAAAGTCAAACATTTTTGTTAAAAAAATACAAGGTACGTTTTGTCAAATTATGACGGACTTAATGCAGGAAATCAAACAGAAATTGCTTTAAACTAAGCAGTCTGATCTGGCAAATTGCATCATGCCTTTTACATGCCAATTATGTGCAGATCTGTGAAATAAAGAAATAAATATGGACTAAAACGGATATTATCCATGATCTTGACAACAAACAAAACTGCTTCACAAAACCAACAGAAGATTTTTCCAATCAAAACGTCCTCAGAGTAAGGTACAAGACCAGCATTATGTGACAAAGTCACAACACAAGCTTGGCAACAACTGGTGTCTATCAGGCGACAAAAGTTAGTTGTTGAGTCAGTTTAATACAAAAATATCAAGCTCCAGTGGAAGTCCACGACATCACTATGTTCGATCAACAAGAACTTGTTCTGCACAGTATTTTTTAATTCGAGGCAGGCTGCTGCCAATCAAGTTGATGTTTTAGGGGTTTCGAAATTGCCGTTTTAAGTATGTGTTTTGCAAATTCTGTGGTTGTTATATCGATTTAGTTTGCCAATACAATCTGTCATTGGGTCAAATACCGTTTGGCATATTTGATACCGATTTCTTAGGTCATTTTGTTTACTTTGTGAACCTGATCAAGTATAGAGCTGATGGCTGGTACACCCTAGTGTGTCTTCCTTCATATCGATATACACTGACGTACCGCCGGAATGGGTCACTTTTTTGACAAGCCAATGATATGCAATTTTCATCAGTTCTTTTTATATCATTGGGTAGATAATTTGACATGCCAGTATATCAATGAATAAATTTATCCGCTGGAATTCATCCTCTGATAAATGTTTTGATCATAAAATATTTGATATTTTCCCCACGATATAACTACAAGAATTTACAATAAGCACTACTTGCATGGGCAGCAACTATAAATGAACAAGTCACAATTTTGTTACAAAATATGGGTAAGAATTTTCAACGGAAATATATGAATGGATATGGTCTTCAAAAATATTAAATACTTTAAGGGAACTGTTTTGAAAGTCTCACCCGAACGTTTGTACACAAAAATATAGGTCTAGACCACCCCGTGGTGTGTGGCCGGTCGATATGAGATGCTTACTACTACTAGGCACGTAATGTCATCTCTCGTATATCCAGGGGTCTGTGTTTTCCCATCTGGTAATATGTCATCCGTATAGGATTTATGAGATTGATCACTGCTCGTTATCTTCACCTTTCGTATAATGCACTTTACAACCTGTGACAGCCAATATTTTTTTAAGTGTCACTGTCTGCTAAATCACCTTAACTGAGCCGAGTTTTGTTCATACCATGTAGACGGTTGGAACATTCTAGTGGCTGTTGTTAAATCTGATAGTGATAATGATAATCTTAATGACAATCTTTAACTGTGACGATGGTGGAACTGACTTGGAAATTAGTTCATCTGATTTATATTTAGAAATTAACTTTTAATGTTCACTGTATAGCTGCTATTTTGTAGGTATAGTCTAATTGCATTAGGCCTTTCACTAGATGGTCGTTTGAGTATCACGTAAAGAGATAATGCTGTTATAAATTTTGTTGTGTGACTGATATTTCACTTTACATCATTTTCATCATTGTCTGTGTTTTACTAATTTTCATGCACATATATGTGTATATACATTATGGCATTGTATGAATATGGAGGTGCAGGGCAACTGTACGATGTGGCTAACGACCACTTCATAATGTTATAACATAAGGAATCTATTGTAGATGGATGATTGAAATGGATACAGAATAGATAGATAGATAGATAGATAGACAAATAGACAGACAGATAGAAAATATAGATATATAGACAAATCGATCGATCGATCGATCGATGAACGATCGATCGATCATTAAACAGCTGCATACACTGTATCATATTACTGATGTGTGGTTATCTCTTACGCCGCATTGGTTACAGTGTGACAAGTACTAAGGATTTAGTTTCAGCGATGGGTTTAACGAATTATTTATTATATGCTTATATCACAATTTACTGATTACTGTAAAAGTGGTTATTTACGCTGGGGGTTAAGTTCGCGTTTCTCCATGTTCAACATTACGCGTGGGGGGAAAATACGCGGTAACTGAATTTGACATGTATTATATCAGATGTTTCATAATTATACACGTGGGGGAAATTTACGCGCTTAGTATGTGACCGCGTAATTAGCGTAAATTTTCCCCACGCGTAAATAACCACTTTTACAGTATCCACATGCACAATGACAATGCACTTTGTTTTTGCTTAATGGTACATACAAAAAGTTAACATTGTGTCAAATGTAATCATAATCCAAAAAACACATACAAAATCGAGTGTAGGGCAACACGGACCTCCGACAAAAGCGAAAGTAGGATCAGGTGCCATGAAGGAGTAAGCATCCTCTGCTGACCGGTCACACCCGCCGTGAGCCCTTAGTCGAAATAAAGTAAACGGGATTACCCGTAGTCAAATTTAGTAGGAAAATGACAGTCTAACAAAGGGTATGAAACAAATCACTCAACATATGACTTAGTGATAATTTGTAATCGCAAACAAGGTAATTATAGCGACCGTAGAATTTGCGAAATGATGACTTTAAACGAGATTCGTTATAACATGTAACTGCACCATTTCATTGTTGTTGGTAAATTCAAAGTATTACTATATGGGATGAGTGGGGTGATGCCTATTATTGTGATACATTGCTATCTGAAATGCTCATGAACAATTATCAATTCGTATGGTTTTTGCGATGAGGCTTTTAGCATATCAAGATTGCTTTGAAAGGAAAAATTACCATCTTCTTCATGTCACAATGGAGTGCAGGGACCTAGTGACTTGGTAGGTGTGCTATTTTTCTGAGTAACAACATTAAAAACAAATTATTTAGGCTTAGTTGGTCTACTTTTGTATTATTTACAATGATTAAGTACATTAGTTTTCATATAATAACCATATTAAAGATATGATTTAAATCCACAAATTTGACGCAATTTCTAAACTTTGTGGAGGAGGGTTACATATTGCTGTCTCACAGCCTCATTGATTATGCTAGACATGTAAACTAGAAAACGCATGAGAGGGGAGTTAATGAGACTTTTGATGTGTAGTGTTTACAATTTGCTCATCAATGAGTCTGTTAGACGCAAAGCATGAGGGTACACGGAAGGAAAAATGACGGCATTTATGGTTGTTTTCGTAAATAGTTATTTCTTTATTTAAAAATACCGCACTGCATTGCCATTCAAAAGGCATGATACAATATACTGGGTCTGACTGCTTAATTTAAACCCATTTTGTTTGATTTCCTGCATTAATTCCGTCATAATTGGACAACGCGTACCTTTTTTTCCATAAAAATGTTTGACACTGTGGCAGAAATTTCAAACCATATAGACTGTGCCTTGTTCTACCCTAGGTTGGGGTTGCTCCCTTTTCTAAGCCTCTTTTGAGAAATGACCACTACAATATAGGTAAATAGGGTAGGTGTTGTTCACATCGATCATATAAGATAACGAACAAACGATGGAATGAATATGAACTAGAATTTTCTTCGATTGGATTAATACCCCGTAGTGCAAATTTAAAGATATATGTAAGCCCAGGAGAGGGCTACAATAGGCAGTGCCAGGTACATGTACCCAATCTCATTCATATTTTTTGTTTAGATAATAAAAAGAAATGTATGATGTATTTAGTCTTGTGATTTCTAATCTAATTTTCTTTAAATTTTGAAATCTTTTTCATACATACTCTATGGAAATATAACGAACCACGCATTGGGTTATACGCACGTAATCTCGACCATTTGCTACATAGGTATGAAAGCTTGACACGAACACATATCAAACTACTTATTGTAACGGGGACCGTAACATATAGTCCCCAAACCTCCCAAACCCCCCATTTATAAAGGGTAAACGAACATAAACTCACAGGGCAAAAAGTTACAGGACATAGTCACAAAATCGATAGGACAAAAAGTCAGAGGACAAAAAGTCACAATGGTCGCATAGGACGAAATGTCACAAGAAAAAATGTCACAGGACAAAATAGATAAATTGATAGGTTACAAAGGTTTCATCTGGGTTTTTTTTTCAATCTTTAATATCAAATACTGTAGATAGGAATAAAAGTTTAGTACTGATTATCAAACAATCATCATTAAAAACTAAAATGTTGAACAAAAACAAAAGTTTTATAGTCCTTCCAAAAATGAACTTCAAAATTCAACGCAAGTGCACGCGTTCGCATATTTTATTACGTCCTGCTATAGACAAATATATTATCTACAAAAAGGCGAAGTTAACATTGTGTCAAACGTAATCATAATCCAAAAAACATATACAAAATCGAGTGTAGGGCAACACGGACCTCCGACAAAAGCGAAGGTAGGATCAGGTGCCATGGAGGAGTAAGCATCCTCTGCTGACCGGTGTGGTGAATATAACAAACAAGTTTTCTACCTGTGTAGAAAATAAGAATTAATTATCTTTATTTATGATAGAGTTACATATTCTGGCGTTTTAATATTATCTAATGAAAATGAAACATGTGCGCGTGCAAAATCATAATTTTAAGACGCAGATCAGTTAGAGGTATCAATATCTACTTGCCATATAAATATAGAATGATTTCAATTAATAATGAAAAACAGACTGATTATGTATCTAGTTAACTAAACGAATGCACGTGCATGCATGTCCAGACGAAATGACGATCATTCTGCAGATCTACAAAGGATATACTATCATCCTGTAATGGTTTCATATCCATCCCTTGTGTAGTTTTCGAGAACACCCCGGGCAAAAAGGTCCCGATGAGCACAATAAGAAGAGACAAAGTAAACGCAATATGTACCCAACTTCGTTCTGGGGAACATAAATAGAAACAAATGAGACATGACCTGCTTTTGTCTATTACATATGGTTCTTGTTATTTTTTTTTATGATGGTGGGTTTGGTTTTGATATATTGTCTAAATATTACAATGTTGATGTTTGATACCAGGTCCAAGCAATGGCTTTACTCCAAGATTTTTGGGGTTTTCGTTATACGTATCAAACACAACTGACAGGACACAGGGAGAATTGTGTTTCCACGACACAAACTACACAATAGCCACCATACCCGCTGTCCTTAACGTCACCTGCCCAGTTCACGGACGATACGTCATCTACTACAATGAGAGAAAACAAGGAGTGACCTACCCTGATGGATACAGTACATACGCATTTAATGAACTCTGTGAGGTTGAGGTATACGGTATGTGTGGATGTTCTATTATTCAATTAAGAGATGGCTAGTGTTTTATTAGGGTGTTACGATAATACACATTTATTACATAGACGAATTCAGCAAATTGATGAAGATAGCGAGCGGTTTTTTCAGACTTCATGGAATCGTTCTCCAGATTTTTGTATTTGAAGAATTTGTTATAACACAATTGCGTAAAGGACTAGGTAATTCCCGCGTTCAAAGTAAATGGCATTCTTCATAATTATTCCAAAGGGTTATATCTTCATCAACTGATTATTTTTTGTAAGAATATGTATAACATTTATATAAATACAGTATAGTTTATTATAACGATTTCTATCTATCATATGAGATGTCATGAACAAGCTGACTGTTATAAACTCGTTCATATAAACTAAAATATTTATAAAGTCTGCCCTCAAACATGACAACCCTATTTCCACTATATGATGTATAAGATCTGACTCGCCACGTCTTACAAATCATGTGAAGTAATCGGAATATCTTAAAATCGAATTGAAGTCAGATGAAGTCAGACCGAATAGAAACACGATATGCTCCGTTTGGCAAGTTAGATAGTTTCAGACATTTAAAGACCATATAGGTTAGAAATGGTATTCGAAAAAGGACATGAATAACACGTGTATTTTTGCAGTATTTTTATTGATATAGAGATTGATTTCATATTTAATGGGAATTAAATTGTTATAATATATAATTTTATGCATATGATATTTTCATTTACGTGTTTGGGTTCAAGATGTCAGAAAAGAAATAAGAGGGGTTGAATTTAACAACCTCTATGCCGTCTACTGATATTGAAATGGTAGGCAGCCGCTAACAAAGTGGCACAGTAAGGCAAATTGTAAATGTTGCCATTAGCCTCAATGAGGTAAAATTATAACCAAAGCAAACCAGAAACAAAACTAAACTGGAAGGAAATACTAAAGAGGTACACGTCCAACAAGTCATACACCAGGTAGTGTAAATGTAACACTGACATCAGATGCAAAATTACAACTGAAATCAGCTCTTGCAAAGTATCTATTGTGTAAAAAGGGCGTAAGACAAATTCGTTATTGTAAAGCTAAACAACACACCTTTTTCTTTAATTTATAAGACAATCCGAGTGAAAAATAAAAATAAATATATATCAGTTTGTGTCCATTTTAACATCCAGCGGTTTGACATAAAATCATTTATATCAAAAATATTGTGATTAAACGCAAATATTATTGCCTTCAAACTCAATAATGTTTTGCGTTTAATCGCAATATTTTATCTTTTAACGCAATGATTTTTATGTTTAAATGCAATAATGATTTTGCGTTTAAATATAATATTTCTGCGTTTAAACATGATAGATTGCGTTTAAACTCGGTAATCGTTGCGTTTAATCGCAAACTCTGCGTTAACAATTTTGCGTTTACACGCATTTGTTTTGCAATTATACGCAATAAATATTGCGTTGTTAAACGTAATACAAAAATCTGGCCTCGATGGGATTCCTTATAAGCGAAACATATTTTGTGAAACATTATATTGCTTAGAATCTGACTTTAAGAAATATTTCATCTTCGAATTTCGATTTTCAAAGGTTGTCCTGTAATCGGTTACTATGGACCTGACTGTTCTCTACCTTGTCCTGATGCAAACTGTCGATACTGTCACATAGATACTGGAACCTGTCAGGGATGTAAACCCGGATACAAGGGACACCACTGTCAACTACGTATGTGTATTTTATTTTTATAGAAATTTAGTTAACATTGTTCAGTATTGTTCCCCTTTTAGTCAACAGAGTATGGTATTTCATTCGTAGCATGCAGTCCTCAGTATTATGGAGAGCTTTGTAAGGAGACCTGTGGTAACTGTACTGACGGTATGACGTGTAACAACGTGGACGGCACCTGTTCAAACGGATGTGACGTCGGCGTCTACGGAGATCAATGCAAAACGCGTACGTCTTGCGGATGTTAGATATGCTTACACTGTAGTATTTACTTTTTATACATGATTTGTCGTTGAATTGGGATACTTCGAAATATGATATATGTTATTATAATTAGAATAAATGTATTATTATAATTGAATACATTGCAATTAAAAGGTCGTTTTTCTCTTTACTCAAAAAAGTGTACAAAGCAGAAAAAACATGCATGTGCATATGTCAGTGTACATTTATGTGTTCTATACAGCTACAACTCTACAATATAAGTATATCATATCTTTCAGCATTATAGAAAATACTAAAAGTGAAAATAAATCATTTTTTATAAAATTTGGGTATTCCAAATAAATACAGTATATGATTTTGTCAATTGATAGGTACCTCATTTTAATATTTTGTCTTTTAACGCATTTATTATTCCTTGTTTTGTTTTACATGTAAATCACTTAAGAATACTTCTGTTGATTACGCTAGAAGCTTTATAATTATATAAAACAATAGTAATACTAATAATTTACTTCACAAATAAATCTCGTAAACTATATCATCAATGTCCTCTGACTACCAATTCTTATAACTGATTTTCCAGCTTGTCATGTTGGTAGATACGGGAAGAACTGCTCTCTAACCTGCACTAATTGTGACACATGTGACAGATTTACCGGGCAATGTACATCCAACTGTTACCCGGGCTGGAAAGAAACTAATTGTATCAATGGTAAATTATTGATTAAATGTGATGGTATTTTTAATGCATAAAAATCAAAACTGACTTTGTTTTATCTTTGATACTGGTAAACTACATTTAGTATTACAAAAAGTTAGTTCTTACACTCTGATCACTAGAGTGCGACGGAGGTAAATACGGGGCTGGCTGTAGTCAGGACTGTGGAGCTTGTCTAGGTGATACACAATGTCACCACATAAATGGAACATGTCTTTCCGGATGTGATGCTGGGTATAAAGGGGACCTCTGTAAAAATAGTAAGGTTTAGTATTGTAGCATCGATTTATCAGACCATTAACGATGTAATGATCAATTTAAAAAATGCACCGTAATTACTCCTTTTTGTATTCTAATTGGAACTTACGAGATTGATCACTTCGCGGATTATAAAGCGTAAACTGCACCCAGTTAGATTATATCGCATAACCTACATTGTAGGTCAAAATTAGCTTCATTCCTTAAATAAGCAAACAAAAATTTCAAAATTTGAATTTCATTTTTTAGTTTTATTTTGAATTTCAGATTGTTCACCTGGCTACTTTGGAAAGAATTGTAGGCAAATTTGTTCGTACAATTGTAACAACGATCCTACAATTTGTAATG
>CAJDSM010132558.1:0-12481 GCA_903981925.1 Ostrea lurida | reverse complement strand
GCTATAATTTTGTTAACCTCCTTGAGCTTGTCTTATTTTCTCTCTCTCTCACTGCTCTCTCGTACTCTGCTCGTCTGGCTCTCTCTCATCTCTCACTCTCGGTGCTCTCTCTCTCTCCTCTCTTCTCTCTTCTTCTCTACATCTCTCTCTCTCTCTCTCGTCCTTAATTTATTGGCGTCGTTACTTTTGAAGTTAAGAGAGGATTAAAAGGGACTGACCCAATTTTTTCGCCTCAAAATTTTGTATTTTCCACTTTTATGATCAAAGTATCTTGTCTGATGTGTATAATGTTCCATATTTGTGACTGTGTGGCAATCCAATGCTATTAAATTACGGTTAGTAATCCATATCAGTGACGTGCTAGGACTGGGAAGTATATGGCACCAATACATGAAGGTGAGCTGTGGATTGGGGGACGCCGGAAAGGCCCCAGCGGTCAGGACAGCAACACACGACGGGGGGAGGAGAGGCTTCGGAGGAAACCACATCGTGACTATTTAGGATGCACTAAGAAACAACTTCTAGGTTAACACAATGTCATCACAAAAAAAATTGTGGTCTCCTTTAACTGAAATTTCATAATGGAAGTACAAAAATCAGTGACTCGTACAATCCAAAGGTCTTTCCTAATATAGGACTTTTTAATATATAAATATTCATCTCTTTTTCAGCGGAATGAATTGAATGACAAAGAAAAATGTCACATAATGCTTTAAATTTAAGCGCAATGAAATACATTTATTTATAAGAGATTAGCTGATGACAATTATAAGGCTTGGAAGAAAAACTTAATCAATAAAGTCTTCCGGGAAGACTGTGTCACCTGCTTACTTCTTTTCTTTTGAAGATAAAAAGGCAAATACTTTACTTCATCTTTTAAAGTATCATGTCATGGTGGAAAAGTAATAAAATTATGATTTTTTTTCGTCACAAAAATTATTTCTATCGAAGTTTACGATATATGAACTAATGCGATATCTACATGATGGAATATGAGATTAAAGATGAGATATTATTCTGAGGTGCCATTTATGGAGATTGCCTATCGATATAAACATATTTAATTTTAAAGGTGCTTCTCAGAACCTAAGTCTAATTCTCGCATGCAGAAAGAACAAATTACTTTGTGAACAAATATGCTGCTGTATCAAAAATATTAGCTCTATAGTCCTGTGTCTAAGACAGGAAGTGACATGCATGCGGTGGGCGTCTTTACGAAAACTGCGTTATCCACGATCACAGTTCTCCTATCATCTAGAATGGGTCTATCGCCAAATATCAGGAAATAGTTCTGTGTGTGTTCCAGGAGAATAGTGTGAATAGAAATTATTATTGTGACAAATTTGTCTATTATAACACAAAATATACTAAGGTTTGTTATTCAAACAGGAAGTTGAAACATGAGGCAAGATTAGGCAAAGCTAGCGTTACACCGATATGACAGAGTTCTCCAAACTTGATAGGTCTATTGCCCCAATATCAGGCAAGCTTGGCCTGTGTGGTTCCTGATATGAATGTTGACAGATTCAGTCTATGTATAAAAAATATATTCCTAAGTTGCTTAAGTAACGGGGAAGTTGACATGGTATGTTTTCCAGAACTAAATCAGATAAGACATATATCATTTGTAAGAATTTCCAGAAGTTGTAATATTTCTAAATCTTCACAGTTTAAAATAGTAATGTCGCCTCTGCTAAAACGCAGGCAGGCGAAACGAAAAGTAACAGATAGATACGGGGTGTTGGATTCTAACTGTTTACCTGTAAGTTGCTTATGTGGTTTGTTGAATTCTGTGCGAGTTTAAGAGAGATGAATTAAAGAGGGCCTGCAACGATATACGTAGTCATGTAGGCCTAAATAGGCGAAGTATGATTGGGTTTATATCTTGTAGCATCAATTACTTTGATAAAGCAAAATATGGTATTTTAACATTTTAATTTTTGTTGTAAACTTATGTGTAGCACGTGGCTAATTGCAGCTACGCCACTGGCATATTTTGTTTGTAAATATAACACTGGTTACCAAACGTTACCATGTGGGGTGGCGGTCAGCTTGTGCGGAGACATGGTAATAATGAACTCTGGCAAATTAATATATTTACTTAACCTAAAACACTCGAAATAACATGTGATAGAATCTCAATGTTTATTTAACTTTACGTGTGTGAGTATTTCCTGATCGCCGCAGAAATCCGCCACGTCAATGTGCGCAAATGTAGCGTTGGTAATACCAGTGATAAAAAGGACCTCGAGCTCTTTTGTTTACATAACAAAGAGTTACGGCTAAATTAATCTTTAGATCCTATGACAATTCAAAGGTCCCAAATTTTAATGCTAGAACTTTAAAATGATAGTTAATGTGTTTTGATTGTTTAATTGTGATCTTATACCACCTACCTCAAACTCCTTGTCCTAGGCCCCTCCACCTTATCCGGCGGAGGGACTCCTATCCACACTGTCAACATTCCTGGGTCGCGAGTTCCATTATCCATATTAGACTCCCTTTCGGCTGCTGTCGTTTTACGTGTGTGATGACATCTTGGTGTAACTCCTTTTGTGATGTGGATCCATGGCGAGGAAAGATAGGTTAAGAAGATTGAGGATCTTAGGTTTATTAAGACTGTATGATTAGAGAGTGTAGTTCGTTATGTATGGATATATGTAAATATATGTTAGATATACTGAATGAGGTATGGTATTGCAGCTAGGCGGGCTGTTATGTATGTAGGTAGGTAGGTAGATAGGAAGAGTGGGTAGGATAGGTAGGATTAGGAGAGGTAGGTTAAGAAAGTAGGTTAGGTATGATGTATGTAGTAGTTGTTGTACATGTTTGTACCCACGTATGTAGTAGCATGTCATGTATTCTTGTGTATGGACATGCATGCATGTATTGTTGTATCTGTGTACAATTAGTATGTACAAAGAAATGTATCCTATGGTATCAATTAAACCAAGGTTTTCCAATTACCACCCGCCCTCACCAACCATCCGACAATGTGTCATTTAACCAGGGCGCTTGAGTTTACAACTGTTTTCATATTTGCTTACGTGCTTCATTTGCAAATGTAAAAGCCAGTGCGTAATGTGCATGGAATAAAAAATATAATAATAATTAGCAACTAAAGGGAATGTCCGTTTGTGGGAGTGGGAATGGGGATGTGTGTGTGTGGGGGGAGGGGGGTGGTAAAGGTTTATTCATTGCTTTGAGTCTGTTGGTCTCATTAGAGCTGAAGTTTAAGCATCCTTTTCCTTGATTTTTCGAATCTGACACCAAGAAGTGTGCTTAACTCCGTGGAATTCGAAACTTTATATGGAGGAAAGAAAGATATACCAAATACGAGGACACAGATGGCAGTTTGATCTCTCTCTCTTCTCTCTCTTCTCTCTCTTCTCTCTGCTATCAGTCTCCATCTCTTTCTTTTATTATCTGATCTACCACATAGTAGGATGTTATGGGAAGTGGGGAACTTTCGAGGGGTGGGGTGGCTTATTTGTTTTATTTACTAGAAGAAATGAACTTACATGCGATATTAAACTCGGACAACGAACGAAAAGTACGGAGTCGCCGACCCTTCAGGGTAAGGAAATCTTACAAAACTGGGAATTTTATGCTAAAACACTGTAAAATTTCTGTAACTAATGGTTTTTGGAATATTTCCATTTAAAAAGAAAATCAGGGATTATGGTGGGATTTACTCCATGCAGCGTCCATCAAAATCATGGGAGAAAAATCCATGTTTTCCATGGGTTTAAATCAATTTCTTTATTGTTTGGGATAGATCCTAGGGAAAATAATGGGCTGACTTGAATAATGGGTGTTTATCATATACAGAATGGGATTATATTGAAACGGGCCTCTTAATAAACTTGGGGGAATTTATCCATTAATAAAATCAAGAATGAGAAGTGTATGTGTGATTATAAACACAGATAATCGTAGGGTAATTTTGACGTGGATCTATGATGTAAGTGTTAGAGAATAAGAAAGAATTTAACTCGAATGTTAAATGAAAATTATGTCTGAGTTACTAATGGATAAACCTTGAAAATAATACTCTTAGTATACCATGAAAATTTGCAGGTGCAATGGATCACATTTCGTTGGCTTAACACCTGCTGACTAGCCTCAAATACTGGCCTTTGTCAAAAAGAGATAATTTTGTATGTGTAAGTCACCTCTGCTGCCTCTGGATTAAAAAAAAGGAGACTGATGCATGCAGCAGGACAAGCTCTATTTGTGAATCGAAGTTATTTGAGATAGACATCGATCATTCATAATATGTCCCGCATTCGATGATCTTCCCGGATATAATTGACTATATATCGACTTTATGGGGCAAAAGTGTAGCGGACTTTTGGGAAATTGATATAAGATCAGCTCCTGTTTTTTCAATAAACGTCTGAAGTAGTTTAGTCTTTTGCCTGTCACAATGTCAGATGCTTCATCCCATAAAATAATCGCACACCAATTAATATGAATGTACTCGGAAGATTCCCGGCTACACGCTTCGATTGTAGTTTCGGTTTGGAGTAATTAGCGCGTAAAGATAATATTTTGGAATAAGCGACCTATAATGAACTGGAAATCATTAATTATGAGTAAGATAAAAAGAGTCGTCCAATCGGATTTATCGTAAGTGTCGGATATACCCTAGACCACCCGGTGACGGAATCTTCCGTTATTATTCATGTTAACGCGCTTTTGGAGATGAACTTCTGGCCTTCACTGAGAATTTGAACATGGGCTTTGAGCCCCCAACAATATGCTGTCACGGTTCTCGCAATCATACTGTTGGAAGACCTGATTCAAAAAATCATTTTGTCGGAATGAGTCGAATCTTCCCACCGCCATTAACAGTATTATCAACTTAAGAGTACTTCGTGTGTAGAACAATAGTGGAGCTCTAACAAAATATTACGTTTTTGAATGGCTGACCTCATAGATAAAAAGGCGAAGTTAACATTGTATTCATAACGTCATCATAAATTACAAACAAAATACATCATACGCAGAAACCAGTTGTTCAGGGTTTTAACCCGGACCTCCCGACAAAATATCGCAAGTAGGCGATCAGGTGCCAATGGGAGGAGTAGAATGGTTAGTCCTCCTGGTCTGAATTCGTGCTAATCTCAGGCCGGCGTGAGCTCGTAGTCGAAATAAAGTAAACGGGGTTTACCCGTCGTCAACTATTACTAAAATGATTTTTAAATACAAATTCTGCCTTCAATATGTACAAATGGCGAAGTACAAGTAATTAAGCGTAATCATAGTTTTTCAGAAAAACCCATACAAAATGAGATGTTTGGGGCAACAGGACCTTCGACAAAAGCGAAGGCAGGATCAGGGTGGCATTGGAGGAGTAAGCATCCTCCTGCTGACCGGTGACACCCGCACAGTGGCCCCGTAGCCGAAATAAAGTAACGAGATTATCCGTAGTCAAATCTAGTAGGAAAAGGGTAAATGAAGTCTAACAAAGGGGTATGAAAAATGATGACTGTAATTTTTAGCTGTAATATTAAATGATGGCATGCTGGTATCATGGTAAATTTTATTTTTGTGACATTATGTGCGGAATTTTATGATTTATTTCATGTGATAGGATCTAAATTAAGATGGGAAGGAATGTGGGTAATTAATTCGGGTTCGGGAATTAGAGTTGCGAACATATATCTAGACGTAACGATCAGCTTTAGTTGTGAAATAAACCCTGGCAAAGATGGCCATATCGTGTCTTTTCGGAAGTGTACAACCCGTGAGTTGTAACTTAGTTACACTCTCAATATCCAATGATTTGTCATATTCGATATCCGCTATATTGTAACATTTCGGGATTTTTTGAGTCTGCACCAATGGGTTTCTTTTATTAGTCAGTGTCACGTGATAAAAGGGGTAGAAATACCGCGAATCACGCTGCTCAGTGTCATTGTTGTTAGCTGCAGCCAAGGTGGAAGACGTGTAAACCAGTGTAAGTTTATCAAATTGAATAAACATAAATCCCTCGCCTCCAACGGTTTTGGAGAAAAAATTTGGAAGGCCATTTGGATTGGCATAACATATAAGGCCCTCCACGGAGAGCTGACCTCAGTAGAGAAGGCAGCCATTTAGTTAGCGTTGCATTGGCTGAACAGAATGCGTCCAGGCTGCTGTGCTCACCCTGTTCCCTCCTGAATAAGGCAATCTACAGAGAGTATACGTGGTTTAAGCTTACGGATACACTGTCCGTCCTGAAACAAGGTAAGCCCACAGTGTGTGTGGTAATTCCGAGGGGCAGGGCTCGGTATTTTTATGATAAGTTTGTTAGGCCTCGTAACTTGACGTGTCCGAGATAAATATATAGTGATTATAAATATTTGATGGATAACTAGGTAGGTTAGGCGATACTGAACATTTTTGGCGAGGCCCTTTGAATTATTACTCCAAATCAATAGAAATCGTTATATATATATAAACACTAGTTTGTTAGTACATTCTGTAAGTTCACTCCCAACCCTGGAATTGACCAGGTACGACCGTCGGTAGTATTTCGGCAAAAAACGTTACAATATCAACTTCACTAGAAGCCATCAATTTGATATATTGTTGCCAGAACCGTGCAAAAATTATGTACCACCATGACACTGGGGTCACATTTGAATCGCCTCCTTAGTTTTGCAGGCACTGGTCCCTGTGACCCATTTGCCATTAACTTGCATTTACTCTGGTGTCAAGAGCCTTTCAGGTAACCTCTACTCTTCTGGTCATTCGTTCTGAGAAAAGGGACCTTTTTAAGATAATCTCCCAATATCTATCATGGCATGCATGCCTTTGATATCAATTTGTGGCCTTAAAGTACCGTCAGGTTCATGATTTGAAAATTTGAATCTCATCCTGTGTCAGCATAACCTTCAACAAAATTTCAGTTTTTATAGTATGTTAACCAGCAACCCAACATACAGAACGTGAAAATGTGAAAAAGTTTTCTAATAACCAGCAGACGGTGACAACAGACAAAATTTGATAGGAAAAGCTCACTTTCAACCTTTGGTTCAGGTGAGCTGAAGTTTCGCAATATAACAAATAACAAATATATTAGATTATAGAAATACTATCACAATGCTGATAAAAATCACCAACGTATGATTTTCCACTCCATTTTGCCACTTACCGGTAATTTGTGATTTTCAGATTTTCGCTTTCAGGGGTTAAGTTTATGCAAAATTATAAAAATGTTGGTGTAATCTCAAACAAATAATCGATAACTTTATGGAAGGGCATTAACTACATTTTTAATCTGCAATTTTAATTGGCCTATTCAAATTATCTACACAGAACCTTACTTCATGTTTCTTGAATATGCTCTCCATCTTTTCAAAATTGTCTGTAAAGATGTATGAAGCTATGAGTTAGCAAAGTAAACAAATGTGTTAAAAGCTCATAGTTCACAAAAAAATATATAACAAATCGAGTGTGGGGGCAACACGGACCTCCGACAAAAGCGAAGGTAGGACAAGTGCCATGGAGAAAGTAAGCATCCTCTGCTGATCGGTAAACCACCGTGTGTCCGTAGTCGAAACAAAGTAAACGGGCTTACCCGTCGTCACACATCTAATACGAAAATGACAGTCCTATACAAAGGCGTATGAAACGAAGTTGTCAACATATGAATTAGTGATATTTGTAATCGCAAAAATAAGGGTATTATAGTGACCGTAGAATTTGCGAAATGATGAATTTAAACGAGATTCGATTAACCCTGTAAATCAATGTTGTTGTTGGTAGATGACCTCGCTTAACAAGTCCTCATACACACGCATGCTCTTGCATATCGAATCATCAACACCATATCCAGTTCATAGTGGTACATTATTGTATAGAAAAGGAAAGTTGAGGATTGGCAAAAGTCAAAGCCATCACGTTTATCAATATAATGTAGTTTGACGCCTGCCATTTAACAGTCAATTCAAAGTAAAATACAAATATGAACAGAATCTGTGAGATTCTTTTGGTGTCCCTTTATTTCGAGTTTCGTCAAGGATATATCAAAATGTAAAGACAAAGCAAACGAACAGTGATCAATCATGTAAGTCCAATACGATCCAAAAAAAAGGGTCTGAGCAAACGGACCCTGGACTACACCGACACTGGGATCCAGGTGCCTAGGAAGGACGTAAGCAATCCCCTGTTGGCCGTCACAACCGCTGTGAGTCCATATTCTTGGTCAGTAAACATGAACAATCCGTAGTTTAAATCAGTGTGTGAAAACGGCTTACAATTGCTATGAAACACATCAGACATGCACTTACTCAATGGTAAAGGTATTTCGGTAAAATCAAATTTTTATAACGACCATAGAATTTACCGTATTGCTGGCCTTTAAAGCGTGACTGTTGAAATCCATGGAACAACACTTGTCTTTAAAGTTGGCCTGCTTTGAATTAAAAAACTAATCATACCAGAACACGTAGTTCTTTGCGTACGAATAAGTTGAGAGACCATACACATCATATGCAGGTGATAATGGAATATTGCACATAAATTTAGAGAACTGACGATAGAGAACTGAAATCGTCCCGTTTGTCATAAAGTTAGTAGTAAGCTTGGTCCGTCAATGTCAATGTTAATAAAAATATCCAAGTACGAAGTAGACTGGAAGACTGTGTGTGTCCCTTTAATTTCTGTTCGTTGGATATATCGAATCGACATATGTATGCGAAATCATCTATTATTTATAAATAAAACGTCGTTCAATTTCGAATGTCAAATTAAAGTTCACGCTAGCGATTAAAGACAGCGAGTAAAGAGAGGGGCTTGGTGGAACATCTTACTAGATCCAGCAATATATCTGTGTTGTTAAGGGTTTTTATGAAGTTTTGGAATCCAGCATAGGCATGGTTATTCATAATCTTCCATCCATGACTGGGATATTAAATGTGTAACTGAAAACCTGAAACTGATTTTTGAAGATGGATATTATTATGAACATTATGATTGTTAATTGATAAGATATCATCTATTATAGACTATCATGTAAAGGTTGACGGCCACAAACAATTTTTTTCTTTCTTTTTTGTTTTATCTGTAAAGTTTTTAAAGCAAGTCTGTTTCAATGATACAAATATTAAGTCTGTCAATAAGGGGGGGGATTAATGCCCATAGGAATAAACACGGATTGTTGAAACATGGTTCCACAAGACTCGCATAAATATTACTTTATAAACAAACCCAAGCATGCCTTATATCTACTTCAGAAGTACGTGTGTTGGGCAAATCATAGTGTTTTTTAACAAAAATATTCGTCTTGTTTCCCACGACTAGAAACTTGTTATTTTTGAGTGCCATTTTTGTTTAAAAAGCAATATCTATAATCTGAAAAAGCCTAGAATTTAAATTATTGTAAGGAATCGTTGCATAACGTGTGGAGAAAATCCATCCGTTTTGATGCAGTCAATTTTAGACAAATCTCGTGATTTTAGGTTATCCAACAGCTTTTAGGGTTTCTAAGATCCGCAGTTTGATTTCATACCACTCTGGAATGTGCGGTGGTGAATCAAAAGTTCCGGCTTTGCAATTTAAGTTCACGAGGGAAAAATGAATGCATTTTTAAAAAGATGTTTTTAGCAATGCAGAATCGGAGCTAGACATCACTAAAATAAATTAGATGAACAATATAAATCTATACTCAAAAGAGAGCCTATAATTTTTTTTTAAAAGAGGGACATCAAAGGATCTCAAAACGTTCACTTAATGTACATGGTATTGTTTGTAAATTAAAAAAAGTACTGATTTCAAGAGTTTTATTAACTTATAGTAATATTTGTAATGTCGATATTATTGCATGGTGGTGTTCATGATCTGAATGCAAATATTACGAATATTGTTTAATATTGTAGGGAGAACATAAAATACAGAACACGAGTTGGGCAAACGGGAGACCCAGGACACACCAGTGGTGGGGTAAGTATTTTGGGTGGAGCTACACCCGCCGTGAGTTTATTGTTTTGATCAGTTGAACAAAGTAATCCATAGCCAAACCAGTGTATGAAAAACGGCTTAAAAATTGCTATCAATCACAACGAACAAGGTTTGACCAAGTGACAGACCATACTGACAAACTGATTTGCTATAACGTCCATATAATATGTGAGATGTCGAAACCCCTGCACCATCAACGCTTTGTAAGTACCCTGTCTTGATTCAAAAACTTACCATACGTAGAAGAACCTTATTTGTATCGACTAAATTGAGAGACATACATGTACGCACCACACTTATCCATCTCAGATTTTGGAAATAGAGCACGCGGTTCCATGCTTAAGAACCCTGAATTTGATTCCTCGACACCCACTCAGGGATATGGTTGACCATTCATGTATTCAACAGTGTTTACCCAGTGCTGTGGCGGACCCCAGATATCACTGACAACTGCCCTAGTACATCACTACTCTCATCCTACTCAATTCGGAAGGGATAGGGAGAGAAACACAGTGATTTCTTTAGGTCCAAAGCGCAGCAGCGCCTAAAAACTTTCCTCCAGTAGCAGCTACCCTCTACCCATATGCCCCAACGGACTAGCGCCTGTTCCTTTGAAGCGTTATACAAGGATCTGCATTATGATGGCAAGGCAAGTTCGAAAAATTCGTTGTTTGATGTGAAGTTTTTTGCCGAGGCTGGCCCCGATGGTCAACAGTGTGGACAGAGGTGAGCAGACAGACCACATTTCTCTGGAAGGGTAACCTGTCAATGACTACCAACAATTGTTACTGGAAGCTTCACCAAACCTCAGTCTAGGGAGAAAATATTGTGGAATTCGACGATGAATGTTTGTGTTTGGGTTCTCAGCACCTGACATAACTCGCCAGCTGAAATTGCAGTCGGCCACCAAATCAAGTGGTGAGACGTTTAAAGAATTGGCAGAACACATACTCACTCTGTAACTCGGGCATTCCCGACTCTACCTTACGTTTAACCCTAAATATAGATATTGTTGTGTTATGGAGCAGAACACTGTGTTGCATGACTTTATGCTCTGGAGGGGCAGCTCTAAACGTAGGCCCCAAAAAACCTCTATTGCAGTATTTCCAGCATTCTTGCCGATGTTAGCCATCAAAGCCGAAAGAAAGCCAAGTGGAGTAGTATTAAGGGACCCTTTTCCAGACTTGGACTCCAGTAACATTCTCAAATATTTGTTGGACACAATACAGTGCTTTGAAACTGTTCAGAGGGACGGTAACTGTTCCAAAGGACGTTCTCCAGCGCCACCTCGCTCACGGTCGGACTTCCTTCGACATTTTTAAGTGCACCAAAGCTGTGAATTTCCGTTTGACGTGCACTAACACCATAAGTTAGGGGGAAACAAGGAGCTGACAGTGGCTTTTACTAGGAACGATTCCCGCCCCAGGTTCGCTCTATAGTTCCCAGGTTAAATTTAGGGGTAGTTTTATACTGCCAAGAATCAACTGGCGTGCTCCTTATGAAGATTGTGTATTGTTTCCTGGAGGCACAGAGGCAGATGGTCATACAACCCAAGATCATATGCCCAGGATTGTGATAGGCTGGAAGCAGCCCAGATTTTGATCTGAAATCTAATCACCCAGGAAGGGGACCAAAGAATCCACAGATGATCAATGTATGGGAGGATGCCCCAGAGATAAAGGGAGGCGATCGGTGCATCACCACTGACCAAGTGAGGCACTCAACAAAATATGCAGTGCCATTACGGGTTCAGGATCTACATGTACCTGCAGAGCCTGTGGTGAATACTGGGGCAGAAATTAACATTGGAGACTAAATGAATTTATTGCAGACACATTCTCCATCCAAGTGGGAGAGAATGTCCAATAGTTCTACCTGTATGTAGCTCGCTTGAAGGACTCTATATTGTTTGGTGTAGACTTCCCGCGATGATGTGATGTAAGACCTGGAAATTAGCACGTTCTCCGTGGGGAAGAGAAGATAAATACGACTTTTGGCAGAGCGGAATCCCAGGATGAGATTGGGGTGATGTTGCTTCAGAATATATGTGTCCACGCTATTTCCGTAGCCTTATGTCCTCCTCATTTCGATAGGGTGTTGGCAGAATTGTTTGGTAGAATCTAGCATTCGGAGACTCTCTGAGATTCTGCTGATACCTCGCCATTGCCATGCTAGTGGGAATTTCTTTAGGATCTTCCTGGTGAGTCCCTGGATCGAGTTGCGACGTTGCAAGAAGGATTTGCAAATGGTGTTACTGTTGAGCTTGAGCGCCATGTCCTCGGAGAGGGAAGTTTGTTCCTTGACAGGTGGAATACAGGAGAACCTCTATGGGTCTTAACACCGCAGGACGTTGATTGGGAAAGCCAAGACTCTTGAGGCTGAGAGAGTCCAGAGGATATCCGCCCGGTCATATGGTGGAATGGGCTAGGGATGTTGAGTAGCCTGACAATCATGAATCCTCCGGTGCCTTTCGATGTACTTGGCAGCGGAATGGTCGAGATTGTTGTTTCGCTCGGGACTTCCCCTTTTG
>CAJDSM010132518.1:0-19641 GCA_903981925.1 Ostrea lurida | reverse complement strand
AGAGAGAGATACAGGAATTAGGTAAATTGAGGCAACATAAAAAATGTTTAAATTTCGCAAGAGAATTTATAATACAAGTTTTTGCCTAAATAAAGTCAGATCGCCCTTTTCTTCCATGATCAAAACATTTTTTCGCATGTCATGGCATAAGATTGTCATCGCAATATTTTATCGTAACAATCAATTTGTAATATGACCGAAAGTTATATTCCTAAACATTTTACTGCTTTATTAGTCGTTTTTTATGCCATTCAATTTCTTTGACACTAATTCTTTAAACTTCCAAGGGGAAGGATACATTCAGTTTTAGTATAATTATCAGAAGATGAAAAACCCAAACAGGAGCGCTCAATGCATAAGCAAAAACAAATAAAGTGGCAGACTTGATTTATTGGCTGAACTGGGCCACACGGCCGCTTAAATGAGGGAGCCGAGGCATCATATAATAGCCTTATATGGCATCCGCGAAAATTGAGAGGTGAAACGCCTGGGAACAGAAGTTCACCACTAGTCCATACATAAAAATGCTGTCATAGTTGCTCAAATAAAAGTTCAATGAGCCTAACTGGTAAGCGCCCAAAAACGGCGAATCACTGATTGACTGCTAGAAGCCCTGGAATGAGGAGGTGGCCGTGACGGGGAGCTATCTCGCTAGGGGTGTTTTCAATACCAAGACCATCTGAAAAATTCAACAGGCAAACGGGCAGAAAAAACGAGCAACAAACAAAACAGAAATTAATCAATAAATTATAACCTATATTGAAAGGAACAACGTAATCCGTAGCTATCGATGACGTCGATGGCCAAAATATCGTGCGCGTAATTGGCTTGTAAAAAAGGGTGGGAGGGAGGGTGAAAATTTTTAGCTTGATTGATGAGCGATAACGCAATTCCATGACGTCAGCGATATGTGTGCGGAGGCAACTATGGCCCGAAAATGGCAGGGGATGTCAGCTGTGCATAAAACAAGGCCGCAATACCAGTCGATCCGAAACAACGTAACATATTTATTTTCATCTTTGATAAATGGATTGCACCTTTAGTGGTTAAAATCTCATTATCAGAAGATGAAAAACTCAAACAGGGAGCGCTCTAATGCCATAAGCAAAAACAAATAAAGTGGCAGACTTGATTTATTGGCTGAATGGGCCAGCGGCCGCTTAAATGAGGGAGCCGAGTGCATCAAATATTAGCCTTATATGGCATCTCCGAAAAAATGCAGAGGTGAAGCCCTGGGAACAGAAGTTCCCCAACTAGTCCATACATAAAAATGCTGTCAAGTTTTTGCTCAAATATGAAGTTCAATGAGCCTACTGGTAAGGCCCAAAAACCGCCAACGAAGACCAGCGCAGCAGCGCGGTCCCTGCGCCACCAAGTAGAGCTAGTAAAACAAATGCAGAGTAGCCAGATTTCAAAACAAATACATATGAGGGCTCTACAATTGGATGATGAAAATTGCATGAGCAAAATACAAACTTAAGAGGTAAGTCTTCCAAGGGAAGGCCATGTTGTTCAACGATGGTGGAAAATGGTATGTACCCCCGCCAGTTATTTTTGGGGGGAGGGGGTTTGGGGGGGGGGTGTTTAAAATAAGCTTAGATGAATATTGGGTAAAAATTGAGACTAGTGCGAAAAAAAAAAAAAACCAAAACCATGTACTGAACAAAAATTAAAAATAAATTAAACATAGATGGCAGTCCCAAGCCAAGTGGCAAATAGCGCAAGTAAGTGCTGGCAATATGGACAGAAGCGCAAAATGTGCAGCGGCCAGGTTTTGGCTGACAAAAAATAAGCAAAGCAATAAATAAGTGCAATCAGTGCTTGCCGGTATGGACTAAGAAGTTAGCACATGCATAAGCAGGTTTTGGCTGACAACTATGACCCATAACTAGTCCATAGCGGCAGCCATGGCCCAAACTTTCCCTGTTGGCGGGTTGTGCAGTTGGGGGAATTGTACTGTAAAGAAGGACAAAGTTTGATCGAATGCAGATCATGACTAGCGAGGGATTGCGCACTATTCTGAAACTTGGAGTTCATAGACCAATTGAAGCGCCTACTAGCCGCTAACTGAATGTATGCATGTTGCTTAAACAAAGATAATGCTTGCCTGGGGTATAGATGCAAATACTAAAAAAGGCATATGTCCCCAACCGCATGCCTGTGACATATGCCCTGGCATGCGATTGCTGCTTTGCAAAGGTGATTTTCTTGAAAGACAAGAACTTGGTCTATCAATCGGATAAACAGTGGCGGATCCAGGATTTGTAGAAAGGGGGGGGCCCGGTTTCCGTTGAAAAAGGGCTCAGTAAGCTTAAGGATCTTGGGATAAAGTCAAAGTGGGTGGCCCAGGGGGCAAAGCCCTCTGGAAAGCTCTCTGGGTTTTTAGTGCTTTTTAAAGCCCCCGAAGCTCTCGGGTTTTAGTGCTTTTTAAAGTTACTTTTAGAGGTTAATTTAGTAGCAAACATATCTAATATCATATATAATTAAACTTTGGTCACCAACAAGGGGGGGCCCGGCCCCTGGCCCCCCCCCCCCCTCTAAATCCGGCCACTGAATAAATTTGAGTCGAGTTATTAATATAGGCAGGCGACCAAAACGGTAATGTACTCACCATTGGCAATCTAGTTTTGATATGTTTGCTACATTGTGCCTAGCTCGGTATCTTTAGCTAGGGGAACATAATTGAAAGCATTAACGAAATAATATACATACAATATGTGAGTCATTATCAAAATCTGTGAACATTTTGGTCCCCAGCCAAGAAAAAAGTTTAAAAATTAACAATGATGTACAGTTTTTTGTACATTACTAAAATAATAGAAAAACATTATTCTGTATTTTTCGGCAGAAAATACTTTTTTATTGTTGCTAATAACGGTTAATATTTTAAAGAAAATTTGGCGTTTATAGATGTCTATATCAGCCTATTATTTGCGATGTCCAAAACACGTCATGCTGAATTTATCAAGTGTTTATAACCATAATCCACTTCATTTTATTTTTCAAATTTTTTTACCTTGTTTTTGGCCTAAAACTATTCTTTAAAAAATGTTTTAACAAAATGCCCCAATTTTATTAAGAATACTGCTTGTCTTAGAAATATTAGCTTTAGAATGCTGGTGTCCCTTAGTTTTTTGTCTTTCTGTAACGCTAATAAAAAAATTAGATAATAGGAAATATTTATGAATAACCCTTTTGGGGTTTCAATACTTATTATTAGCCTTGGTTTCAATTTAAAAAATAAAATGCCAAGTTGGTGGAACATCTATTTATTCAAAATTTTGAGAGATTGAATAAAATGCAAAGAAAATGTCAATATGATTTACTCAGTAGAAAAACATTATGTCCTCACTGTTTACATTGAAAAAACGCCTTAAACATTGATATAAAAAAATTTAAACTTTTCTTAACAAAACAACTTAAAAAAGTTGTGTTTAATTCTGCATCATCATTATTGTATGGGAGTCAATAAGGGAAATAAATAACCAAAATATAGAGTAATTGTCTCTCCTGTTATTGTCGCATCCTGTTACATATCATTTGTAACAGTAAAGACAATTTCTGTTACAGGAAAGACTAAAATACAATAAAATCAAGATTTGAGACATATTTTATCAATCAATATAGCAATTAATTTTTTCAAACATTTTTATATAAAGATGTACGCTAAAATAAATAGACATTTATGAAGATTTTTTGTCTTAAATATGTATGTTAAGTATTTTTTGTTAACAGGAAAAGAATGAACATTGTAACAGTACCGGACAAAATTGTCTTAAAAACAGAAAAATATAGACATTAATTGATTTGTCAGTTTGAAGAATCTGTTTTCTATTTAACATAAATCTGTATATTTATTGGTTTTTCTGTTAATTTATTTATTAAAAGAAGATTCATCATTGTAAAGTGGATATATAATGTAGGCTTTGTAACAGGAAAGACAGTGGTAGTTACAGAATGGACAATTTAAAGAGATTTATTTTAACAATTATCATTGTTTGGAATAATCTATGAAGAAAATAATTTCTGTTCCATATGAAAATCATATTGACCTTTTCATTAATATCAATTTAAAATTATATGTTGATTTAATACTATAAAAGAATAAAATGTCTAATCCATTGTAACAGGAAGGACATAATAGATTATGTTTTCTAAATAATCTAATTTTTACTCACCGGTAGTTTTATCAAAATCAATACTAGTAACTGTTAAAATTCGTTTTTAAAAAAACCCCCATTTTGCTCTACATAACTATGCATTTTAGTTTCTCTTAGACATGTCCAGTTGTAGAGAAGATTTTTGAAAATTGTGCTTTTTGCCCGCTCCTCAGGCCGCCGGGGTGCAAGAGACCTGAATATTACAATTTATGAGCCTTGTCTAAAGAATGCTTTTACAATCAAAACGAAAATTTGAAAATTGGAATGGCAATTCACTCACGAAAGTTTGAAATGTTCATTTGTTTTAATTAAAAACACATATCAAATAGCCATCCAGAAGAAGATGCTTTTTAAATGTTTTAACATTAGAAACCCTATGTACCAAGTTTGGCCCTGCACCCTGGGTCAGTTTTAACCCCTACCCCAGGAATCACCAAATTTACAAATTTGGTGGAAGGCCTTCTGCTCTACAATCATATGCATTAGTTTCTCTAGAATGTCCAGTGGTAGAGAAGATTTTTTTAAAAAATTGGTAACTTTTGTTGCCCGCGCCTCAGGCCGCAGTAGGTGCAAGGAAGACCTGAAAATTACAATTTATGAGCCCTTGTCCGAAGATGCATCAAACCAAACCTTTGAAAAGATTTGAATGGCAAGTTATCAGAGAAAGTTAAAATGTTAAATTGTTAACACATTTCATCACTGACAAATGTTGGCCCTCACCCTAAATACAAAACCCTACCCCTAGGATATTTTTTTTTTTTACAATTTTGATAAAAGGAATCCCTTACTCAGATCAAACATTATTCATTTAGTTTTCACATTATAGTATCAATAGCAATCAAAAAGAAGATGCTTTTTAAATGTTTTACATATAAACCCAATGTACCAAGTTTTGGCCTCTGCAACCCCTGGGTCAGAACCCCTACCAGGAATCAAACCAAATTTAACGAATTGTTGGTAGGCCTTCCTGCTCTAACATCACTATGCAATGTTAGTTTCTGCTTAGACATGTGCGTGTTGTAGAGAAGATTTTTTGATAATTGGTCACATTTTGACAGTTTTTGCCCCACCCCAAGGCTCCATTGGGTGCAAGAAACTGAAAATTCAGCAATTTATGTGCCCCTTGCCCCAAATATGCTTCATAACCAAATTTGAAAAGAATTGGACTGACACTAAGTTATGCAAAGAAGAAGTTAAAACACACGACGGACCGAAGACAAGTTGCAATTAGGTCCCTAAGTTTACTCAAGTTTACTCAGTGACCTAATAAATGGATGTTAAATCAATAATTCTTTAACTCTGAAAAATATCTCCTTTACTGTTTTGACTTTGTAAAAAGTTTGGTAATTTGAATATTAGGCAAAACAGTTTTCTCATGTAAAATCATTGTGCATGCAATTTCGCTGAATTCAGTAATAATTGTAATTGGAATCTGATATACTTTTTTTGATCTTAACAACATTGTATGATTAGAAAAAGTCTCTCCTGTTACAGTGGTACATGGTATAAATTAATTTTCATCTCTTTAAAGCCATTATTTTGAAATTTGAACCTTAAAAGTATTATCATTAAATCGGAGAAACTTCAGTGTTTAAGTTTAAGTATTTTCTCGAATGTAAGTTTTAACAATAGTGAACTAAGTATTATTTGTATAGATCACCAAAAAATCTTTACCACTGTTGCATACATTCAGTTGTCTACTCGCTGTGTTACAGGACTTTTTAGCTAAAAGATAAAAAAAAAACTTTCACTGTGATATCTTTCTAAAACTTCTTTTGGATGTATATTTTATTTTAGCAGATTATTCAGTTTCAAATATGTGAAATTGGTGCAATCTTTATTTTCAGTCTTTTCTAAACCAGAATTAAGGATTTTATAACAGGCCCGAGACTGTCTGTTGCAAAAACACGCGTCATTCCTGTTACAAGGCCCGTCTTTCCTGTTACCCACACTCTATATTTACAAAAAAAATATGTTCTTATATACAATTTTTTGAAAAGATTGGGACCTAAACATATATCTAAAATGCTATTACCTAACTAAATGTGTGATTTGCGGTTTTAATACTAGACTTTTAATGACTATTAAAATGAAAAATACTGACTAAATTTGTCCCGTTTTAAAATATTGTTCTAAAAATCATTTATTATAACGTATGTTTCTTCTGTTTCGTTGAGAATATATTACTATTATTTATATGTTTGCTTTCATATCCTAGTTTAAGCAAATTTTGATTATTTTTTTCCTCTCTCCTTATAGTGAAACTTGTATTTTGTATCTGTAACAGGAAGGACAAAAATTTTAGTAGAACCAGTTTCTTTAAATTCCCCTACTCTGAAAATTCAAATAATTTTCTGGTGGGAGTTTTGTGTTTTTGTGTTCCTCACGATATGTGTTTATTGTTAGAAATAAAACAAAATTAGTTTTTAACACAGAAAATTGTTGATTTTCTCTAAATTTTATTTCTGCGGTTTTTGATAAGACTCATATATTGTTCGATGCAAACTTGAACAAACATCAATAATTGCAAATTTGTAATGGGGGGGCGGGGGGGGGGGGGGGGGGGGGGGGGGTGATAATTTACAAAGAACCTAAGTAAAAACTTGGGGATCCGGGTTTTAATTTTAGGTCCATCTCGGTTAATGAGACCGGAAAACCGAAGGCCCCCGTGTGACAGCAGGGTGTGGCACGATAAAGATCCCTCCCTGCTTCCAACGGCCCTGAGCGCCGAGATGGCCTAAAGTTTTTGCAGCCCTCTCACCGAGCATTGGTGACGTCTCATATGAGTGAAATATTTCACAGTGGGGAGTAAAACATAATATCAATCAATCATAAGGCCATGGCTGACCTTGTAGGCCTAATCGGAAAATCAATAATCGTAAAATTCAAGAAATATCAAGCCATCGAGCTAATGGAATGCATAATAACTATAACTCGATGTGAGAGAATTTAATGCTACATAATTAACGGAGCTCGCTGGTATTTAACATAGAAAAATACGCATTTTCAAAAATGCTAGATTTCAACTCCTTACCTCTGAAAATTTTAGCTTGAAATTGATGGACGATAACGCAAACCATGACGTCCAGCGATTATGTGTGCGGGGCAAACTAATGGCCCGAAAATGCAGGGGATGTTCAGCTGTGCATAAAAACAGGACCCAAATACCAGTACGACCGAACAATACGTTAACATATTTATTTTTCAACTTTGAAAAATGGATTTGAACCTTTAGTGGTTAAATCTCATTAATTTGGGATCCTGCATCTGACAAAAACTTTTCTATGACGCCAATCGCTTGCTTCATAGAAGTTATATGCTTTTAAACAGAATAGATCATCAGCGTGCTGAATGTTTTTATTTTCTTGAGAACATATTTGGTATAGATATACCTTTAATTGTATTTTCTGTTTTATACTGAAAGCTAGTATCTCAGCTACAAATAAATATAAAATAAGCGGAAATGGGACATCCTGTCGATATTCCACCGATACATTCTAAGCTGTACATGGACTTAGAAAATCCAACCATTGTTCTTTAATTATAAGAAAGGTTTTTTAGTGTATAATATTTTAATCCAACTGGTTATAAAATTTTTCAACCAAAAATTAAAATTTTTCAACACCTTAACAAAAAGTTCCAACTCTAGCAGGCATCAAACGCTTTTTTCAAAATCTAACATTAAAAGTATACCCTCAAATTATTTGTATTTCACAATATTCAAAAACATCAAGTAGCCATCTTGCAATTTTTCACCAAAAACCTACCCTTTAATATAATGCTGACTGTCATTTCAATTAAACCATCAATAAATTTTTTGTAACCTTCTGGCAAAAAATAAAACTACTATTTTGTAATCAGTAATTGGTTTAAACCTAAGTGGTCGATAGTTTTTCAGATAATCTACGGTCACCCTTTTTAAAACAATAAAGTGATTACTGAATATTCTTTTGCGAAAAACTCATTTCTTTTTAATGAAAATATCACGTAAAGCATTGTAAAACATCTCACTTATATAGTCCCAAAAAAACATTTATAAAATTCACCCAGGTAATCCATCAAGCCGGGAGATTTTATTATTTTTTCCATTGTAAACACAGCATTTTTGCAATTCTAATATAGTCGGCGTTTCATCACATAACTCTTTTTGACAAATTATTTAATTTTGGTATCTTCTAACTTAGACAGATAATCATCTATTTCATCTGAATTAATTAATTTTGAGCTGTATAAACTTTCGTAAAAATTGCACATTTTTTAATAATACCGCTCATTATCAATTTACTAATTCATTGTTACATTTGTAAACTTTCTTTAATTATGTTTTGAGTTTGGTGTTGCTTTTCTAAATTAAGAAAAATTTGTAATTCTTTCTCCATCTTCAATCCACTTGTTCCTGGGCCTAAATTTGGAGCACCTTTAGCTTTTTTCGTTGTATATTTTTATTCTAAATCGCTTTCTTAATATTCTTTTTCTGTTATATCAATTAAATGACTGCTTGCATTCTCTTCATATCACTCAATTCCTTTTCTAATGGTATTTATTTTCTTTTTTATATTATTATTCATTGTTTTTGCAAACTGAAATTGAAAATTCTTTCACGTTTGTTTTGAAGGTTTCCCATTTTGTTAATGGGTCAATCAAAGTTATCTAAAAGTTTAGATCAAGTTTATCACCCCTATCTTTATAATCAGTAATTTTGTTAAATGAGAAGTATTAAGTTTCCAGTATCCTGGTCCGCTCCTTTCCAAAATTGGTCAAGTTTAAATTGAGTTTAAAGAAATCTATGGTCAACTCATCCTATTCCCTTATTATGAGTGCCCGGTATTTTTCTCAGCGATTGAAATATTTTGATAATTTCAGCGCATTTTCGCTATTTCGTAAAAATAAAATCAAATTCTACTTTTAGGATTATTATCTGTGTCACACCAAAGTATGTCCTTTTAAAAATTATCGTGTTTTAGAAGCCAAATATCAATTAGATCCATTGATCTAAAATGATGGTTTTGTAATTTTTTAAAGACTTTATCAATTAGGCTTTATCAAAACTACAATTAAAATCACCACAATAACGAAAATAAATTTTCTTTAAAAGTCTATTACGCACGTTATGAAGCGTTTTTCATTTTATCAAAAAAAAGTGGCTTCCTTTTTATTTTGATCATTGGGAGCATACACATTTACAAAAGAGTAGTCTTTGTCATTCAATTTCATATCAATAGCTAATAAATCTACCATCATGCAGAATCCCTTTTTTAAATTTACACTCAATTCACAAACTGCATACTTTTCGCGTATTAAAATGATTACTCCTCTATCTAAAAGAAGGTCGAAAGCATGGAAATAGCAAAAATTTCCAAATCATAATTATAAGTTAATTTCCTTTGTTCCTTAAGGACATACCATGTTTTCAAAAGTATGTCAACTTTTACGCCATTTTTGTCTTCCATAGTTTGTATAATAATTAATTCTGATAGTTAGTTTGCCGAATATTTCGATAAATAAGCCACAATGACGGCTTGAAATCTAAGCCCCGATTTCAAACAAGTCTTTTTAATTAGCTAGGTATCACGTGGTACCGTGACTGTCCAGATACGCTGCTTTGATATAGTAAAATAGGTTATAGATCGTTCTGTAAAAAAGCCAACCTTATTCTCTCTGAACAAATTTATTTGATGTTGACAATTTCTCGAGTCTTAAATTCAAACCGTAAACACGCATGTTTAGACACCCTGTGGCATGCGAATACCCAAGAATGAAGCAAAAACATCGGTATACATTAATTATCGGCAATTGCGACAGTAAATTGTTTTGAATGGGCCGCTGTGTAACCCAGTAATGTGGTAAAGTTATTCCTTTCTACACCCGTAATTGGTGTTGTTTTTATAATAATTGTGCAATTATTATTCATTGTTGGGATTAGACAAATTATGATAAACGCTATGGTGGCATCGTAATATCGTAGATAACCAGGAACCCTCCGGCCCAACTGCCACGAATCGACCATAAGCAAAAAAGAGATCAAAGAAAGAAATGAAGAAGAAAAATTAATCAAGGTTGCTTTATTAAAAAAAAAAACCAAACAAACAATCAAATTTTTTATATTATATAATAGTGTGATATACCGATTGCAAGGTAATACCCGGAGAGCATTGTCAGGCAATACAACATCTCAATGTCATGGTTAAAAACGCGTCCACGAAAAAAATATATAAATGTTACCGAGGAATTACAATATTTTCTTCTTTGTAATTTTCTATATCAGTTCAGATCTTTAATGGTATTGTATTATGTATTATTTCTTAAAATTTTGTGCCCTTTGGTAGGAAATGGGACACGAAACCTGAGTATTTGTTGTGCTATTATGTAGGTCAGTTTGAGCTGCGGGGCGTGTATTTCGTGAAATGGCCTGGACCATAATAAACGCTGTAGACCTTCAAATCTGTTTTACTAAGCTTCTATATTAAAACCTTCTCGGGCCGCCAATTAATCTGGGTTTGCTGTCGCAACTGGTTTATGTTTTCCTTTAATTTCTTTTTTAAGCAGTACAAAGACAAACAGCGACTGTTTTTTATTTATCGTAAAGTCCTTGAGTCGACAACAAGATTTCCTCGTACCTTCCTTCGAGAAGTTGAAAAAACTCAGGCTACCACCTTATTCTGCAGCTTTAGTAACACCCTGCAACTGACACACAACACCGAACGTAAATGTTATCCTGCAAGCTGTTTAACGTGATAATTCCTTTTTCTATCCATTAAATCGAATTTATTCATAATGCCTGAGAGTTGTTTACATTCAAGCTAGGGCGTTATGACTCAACACACCATGGGCGCAAGAATACTCGAGAAAAATATGCATATTGCAAGATTTAAATTTCATTGCTTTCAAAACTTAAACTTAAAGCAAAATAATATTATTCAAAAATAAATTTTGTGGTCATTTTAGGCATACAAAAGAAGTATTTGGATGAATCAAAAAAAAAGTTTGAAAACAATGGGATATGTCCTTTAAATAAATGGATGGGTTTCTTGTAAAAAAATGCAATGTCTCCATTTGATTCATGAGCCAGTTGTATATCTTTTGCCTTTTTTTCATTAGAGTTTAAAACCTCTAAACCCATTTGCGTGATAATTATATTAAGTTTTTTCCCATGCTAAGTTATATGATAAAGATATAGTAACTATGAAAATATTAATGTCACTAACATGTATAATCAAATATGTATAAAATTGCATAACGCAAATTACAATAGATCAATTCAAATTTGCAACACATGCCTTTTACCAAGTCCCGGTGTCCGATAAATCGGTAGTCCTTGGATATGAAAAACGGTCAGGTGTTTTATTGTGTTCTCATTGTCCGTGGCTATATTGCGGACTCATCCGCTTAACATCCGGAAACTGAGGTCGGTGTCAGATGGTTGGCGGAATTACAACGGCAGTCATGGTTGGCAATGTCCCTTTGTTTCGACGTTTAACTTGCTATTTGTCTTTGTTTAGGACGGCTCCATTGATCACTTTTCTTTCCTTTTTCTGATCGTTGTTTGCTAGTTTTCCGATAATCGTTCCTAACGTTATTAGCACCAGGCCATTTCTGAATCTTGGTGTAAGATGTCGCCTTGCTTGTCCAAACCCGATCCCATACATTCGTTGGTATGTCGTTTCCACAAAACGGTTACGTTTTGGCTGCCTCGAGCTTTCGCGGAACATAGGAACTTGCACGCACTATTCTCCCTATCTCTCCATCACGTTTTTCCATAGTAATCATTCCATTGTTCGTATTGGAGCATTTATCTCCTAGACGTTTAGCACTTAAGCAAATCGGGGGCCTCTTTGATTGAATTTGCTGCATCCAATCGCCAGCAATCGGACAGCCTTTGTATACTGAAGGCATGCTCTGCGATCTGTGGGCAACACGCATAAATGTCCAACGAAGCAACGAAGAAAATGTAGAACAAACATCAGATGGACCATTGAATGGAGTATATTCTTCTGCTCCTCAAAATGAATGCACTCTTTGTCTCTCAGGACGGGTGCCCTGGTTTCCTTAACACACTTTTACAGGCATTGTTCTTTTGTACACCGTGAGCGAGTAATGATTCTGTTTACTTTCTTCTAACATATTGGTTTGCCATAATTTTCTTGAGCGATCTTGGCTTAGGTTGTCCGTAATCGAATAAAACAGACAATTCGTAATGCCTGCACATGTATTGATGCGTGGAAGAACTTTTTCCGCGGGGGTAAGGTTCCATGTACATGAATCGGTTTGCCGTTAGAAACTTGTCATCTTATTTGTATTAAGGATGACGAAATTTTTTTCAAAAAAAGAATTTTACTTGTAAAGTTTTCACATCTAAAACTTTCAGGAGTTCATGATGGCCGAATCAATCAACTGATAACGGTAATCCCGCATATTCGTATATTTTTAACAGTTTGCTGAGCTTGCCGGAACTCGCTCCTGACGAAATTATGGATTAGTATCAAATATAGCGATACTGAAATGTGGTTAATTTCCTTCCCTCGGTCAATAATTTTTGAACGAACTCTTCATTGTCTTTGATATATAAACGCATAGATTCGATCTAACTGTAGACAATTATTTAAATTGAATATTCACAAGAATGCAGAGCATCAGTTCATTATTCCAGAGTGGTCGTTTTAATAAAAAGATGCCCGATCACAGAATATGTTAATTCATAAGCTATTAAATAACCTCCTCTAATGAAAGGAAGATCTTTAGGTTCTTTTTAATATATGCCAGAATTTGAAAGCAGCATAATGCTTGTGAAAATATAATTTTACATTGAAAATAGCCCTGCGCTTGGCGTGCAATTGTGACGTCACAATCAAATACTATACGTCATAAGTGTTTATCACGTGACGTGCTATTTATCATCCACCTCCCTTAACTTTTTTAGCCGCATAATAATATTTTTTGATTAAATAAGAATCAAACGTTGACAAATATGATATAGTTTAATAGATTTGGCGTTGCTACCCTGCTCTTTTTATGAAATGACGTTAATTTTATATTCTTTTCCCAATAACTATTTTAATCTTCTATATATACAGTAGGCATTGGAATAATCGGTGTAAGAAAGCTAAATATACCAAGTATGAACAAATTTTCGTCGCTTTAATTTTCTTTGTCGATTTATAATGTTACAGTATACAGTCAATTTATACTTTGCGCGTTAAAAGCCATGGTGTATTTCTGCAATATAATCGTATAGATTTGTGTAAGAAAGATGAACTAAATAATTTATTCTGAGATTTTTTTTGAAATTATGCAATATAACATCGCAGTTCACTAGGGGCCTATCTCCCCAAATTTAGTAGGGAAAGACTTTAAAAAACAAACGTATTGAAAAGTAACCGAGAAAATAAATTAACATATAATCAAGCCAATACGACCATCTTCTCTCTCATCTCTCTCTTCTCATCTCTCTCTCTCTCTCTCTCCTCTCTCTCCTCTCTCCTCTTCTCTCTCTCTCTCTCCTCTCTCTCCTCTCCTCTCTTCTCTCTCTCTCTCTCTCTCTCTCAGTATACAAATTATCTATGCGTGTGCACTTTAAATATACCTTAATGATTTCCTGCTTTTAAACAAATCTGCAAAATTCTGACGCATATTAAACATAGTAAACTATTCAATACCTTTGATCTTCCCCTGATTGAAGATTTTTGATCCTGCACGAGAATGAAGAGACAACTGTCAACGTGTTTATACTGTAGGATTACAAATGGAGTTTAATCGTTTTCTTGTCATGGAATATGAAATAAAGGGAATTTTTTGCCACTTACTTTGGTATTTTCGGCAAGTATGCACGTCATCTCCGATCCTTTACAGATCAGGTAAACTGCTGTCTGATATTCGATGCGTTTTTTTAAATGCGAGCTATGCCAATCTCGGTACGCGTGTGCACATTTCTGTATTTTCATTTGCTTGAAGTGAGTAAATAATGTATGGGTTGAATTCTTTGACATTTGCTATTCTATTCCTTCAGTCTATGCTTATAAATAATTATTTCAAGTTTTATGCATATCTGCAAACGTGTTTACTGGCCTGTGCATACATTGCATGTACAGATTGCATAGACTTTTCATCCTAAACTTATTTTTCAAAAATATTAGGATTATCTACAGAATGTACGTATTTCTATTATGATTTTGGCGCGCTTCTTGTAATTCTAAAATGTTATTTCCTGTATTATGTACTATTGAGATGTACCGTTTTACCTGTCGAGGACCGCAAGGTAATTCAGAAACACTGGTGTGAATGAAGCATAGCACAGCTCATTCCCATATATACCCTGCAAATCCTGAACATATCAACTTAATATGGCGATTGGCAAGAAATATGGCTGATTTGTAAGAATTCTGCTATTTTATGAATCAATGTCAGAAACAAGAACAATGTTTTTAAAAACAGTTTCACATAAGCAGTTTGTAACAGTCAACAGTAACAGTTCACTAAGCCAACATAGCAATCCAGTTTACTTTCGGCCGAGTTTCAACTTTTCCTGACCCGTGTGGGGTCGGGTTGAATAAGTCCCCAGCATCCCCTTGCGTGTCGTAAGAGGCAACCTAATATGAGGGCGGTCATGTCGGAAATGAGAACCGAAAAAAACGGAAGGCCCCGTGTCCACGAAACACATCCGTCCCTGCTCCAAGGCCCCGAGTGCCGAACAATAGGCCTAAATTTTGCCGGCCCTTCACCGGCATGGTGACGTCTCCCATAATGAGTGAAATATTCTGAAGTGGGACGTAAAAACATAAATCAATCAATCAATCTTACTCTAAAAACCACGTGACCGTAGCAGGGAGTGATCAGGTGGGGTAATTGCACTCGATGCCTTTCCTATTACATACAGGTGCGTTTCCTGAACTTTCATCATTCACATGGGTGGCAGTGGCTACTCGCTTATGATGGATATACATATGTACTAACAATGTATCGAACGGGGCCCTACACAATCCACTCATTCAAGATGCTCGACAAATTTGTGCAGCCAGATGGTACTGAAGTCCAGAAATCTAGAGTTTGCACGCATTAGCGATCTTCCTTGGCGGGAGAATACCCAGGCCTTGTTACTAGCAAAGAATTGTTTAAGTGCTGGCTCTCATTTGAACAACTCAACAAAATTACGTTCAAATTTTTGGCTGACCATTGATTAGAATTACCTTAAGTGAGCCATTGTAAACTTTTTAGCTCAAAAACGTGTCCAGTCCGCTTTAAGGGTTTTCATTATTAAGGCTTTCTTCGCTAGAAAACTCTTGCTCGAGTAATAAGTACATATGTAGGTTATTTGATGTTTATTTTTCAAAGTACATGTTTTTTCAAAAAGCGCTAACAAAAGTGTCCATGATTTTGGAACTTCTGTAGTAACATCTTTGGTCCCAAGCAGGTGTCCGTTTCATCAACATCTCGGGCATGTCTCTTGGGAGGTTAACGGTATTCTTTCGTTTCTCATTTGTCCCATTTCCATAATGTCGCTGGTATTTTCAGAAATTGAAAGAATGGACTGCAAAATACTGGAGCTGATGGAGGTGCTCAATTGTGTGTGTATAATACTATATATATATATTTATAATCATTAGTTCTCAAGTTTCTTAAAATCGAACTCAAATGGTTTAATTATGAACTCGGTAATATTAAAAATTCATGCCAATCTAAAAACTTCTTAACCGAGGAATTGGGACATGAAATTTGAGAAAATTTCGGCCGCGGTTTCCGCTGATCAGGGATGGTTTTCTAACTTGTTGGTAGTTCAACAATGGCCGACTTGACGTAGTCCGTGTAACACTTGGAGGATGGCGGTAATGGTGGGGGTGGCGTCTGTAACCTCGTGGTATGTGGGTAGCATTTTTTTCTTTAGCCAAGCCTTCGTCTGAGCGAAGGGTTTTGATTTCGAATAACCTGTAGAAATATGAAATATTTTCCCGTCACATTTTTTTAAAAAATTGTAAATAGTTACATTTCGTTTATACAGGAAGCCGGTTCTTTTAAACAAAGTAAGAATCAGTATTTAGGCATGAGAAAAATGCATAAGATGAAAATTGAAATTGTACGCTTTCGGCTTGCCTCTCTCTCGAAAACGCGCGAACAATTTTTTGGTGATTCCCGTAAATCAATGCATAGGTCGGACATTGAAGACAGACAAAGTCATTTTCCGTCAAAAGCTGATTCAGTTTCTCGTTGAATCCATTACTGTGTCCCCATTTCTCCTGTTCAGCTTTTAAACATCAGTCATTTTTCTTTTTTCCAAGGGCTCTACGGATATCTGAAACACATGTAAATATAAAACATTTACCTACATTAAATGTAAACAGTAATAATGTAATTATCAAGATCTACAAATCCGTTAATTTTGGGAAATATTCATGTGCTCCATAATATCCCGTAGGCATGTCTACGCGCCGCCATAACAATTGTTGGGTGACTTGTTCACAAGGCTGTATCTGTTACAGAAATTCCCCAAAACTTCCCTCACCACGAGTGGTTCTTTTCCAGTCGCTCTCGGCCATTGCATGAACTTGGTCCTTGAAAACAATCTGGAATAAAGTTTCGAATTCCAATGCATGTGAAAGTTCTTACAGAACGGTTTTCATATGATATAATACATAGAAGTTGACATTGCCATTATTCGATTTTTTTTTTCAACTGGCATATTTCTTCTAATAATGTAAATAAGATGTTCATGGTATTGAGAAACCGTGGGGAGTTGCTATACTATGTCATTCAATTGTGGACTAATGGTTGCAAAACAATTGTGCCATCCGCAAAGAAAACTTCCAAAACCAACAAAATGCTTATCACGTTTGCATCTAAAACATGCTTTAAGAAAGGGACCAACATTTACTTTGTCGATACGTTTTATAGCAATACGAAAAAATCAAGTGTTGCAATATTTGTGTCGACTGTAGCATGAAAAAAAGAACATATCAAATTTCTGCTGCCAGAAATTAAAAGATTATTAATCAGTTAGGTTTAGGACACATTTCAAATGAATTAACTAACGCTATAACTCACGAAAAACTAATTTGGTTTGATTCTTGACGTTGCACACTGGAAATGGGGCATCCAAGAGCTGTCTGGCAACGTTAAGCAAAGTCCGTTCCAAAAAGCACCATTTGTCGGCCATCGGTGTACCATGCATTCACATTGAATAACATTCAGTGGTGTTAAACGGCATCTCCACTGTAAATTCAGGAACGTCAATGGAAAAACGAAATGTAACGAATTCACAATTTGTCACTAAACATTTACTCTACGTGTAATGGTCCATGTTGGGAACTAACGGAAGTACGGTTTCAGAAGTTTTTCAGACATTTTGTAGATCCATTTGTATGTTGGGCGAGGAGGGGTCTAGCTCGTCTGTTTACGAGCTCCCCCAAGTCCAGTGGTCTGGTTTCGGGGATAGGGCACATTTCCGATGTAGACCCGCTGAAATGGTTCCTTACTCCTCATGGAATACTCCGTGCCTACTCTCATTCCATAACTACCGTCTTAAGCTTTTCCTGCGAAGTCTTCGTAGTTTCCGACGATGACATGTACATGTAGTTCATTCTCAGAACCCAATTGGTTTTGATAGCGAACACTGTGTCAAATAGGATGAGAAAAAAAATTCAAACAGACCATTTTGTTTGTGGTTCGAATGGTAATCCTATTTTCCCATAGAGCCGCGAAAAAATTCTTGCCGATTTTACATTTCAAATTCAAATCTCAATGTAGCGCTGATAAGATTGAAACACAAAATTTTCCCCATGAAAATTTCTTACCGTGCAAAACGACGCAGAAAACCCCCGACCAGGACTTTCAAAACTCCATGCTGTGAATCGGTGATGTGATGTCAACTGTAATCCTGTCGTCCTTCAAGTACACGCACTCACCCGCTCAATCCTTTATACCTACCAGACCTTCGTGCTGTGTACAATTGGCTATCAAATTTGATGACACATGCGACATCAAAAAGTTTGAACTAAGATGAGGCCCTCGATGGGGGAGTATGGAAATTAAATTTGTAACATATATTTAATGTATTTTTTTTCTGTCAAAGTTCTTCATTGTCTTAATTTGCTATACTTATCCACGTGCTATCGAATTTTTACCAAGATAGATAATTTACAAATATATAAAATTGTTTTCCAATCAATGGCCCCAAGGGAAATGATGGGCGCAGTAGAGAAAGTTTAACAATATATGAATGAATTTTTGTAAAAACAATAATCTGAAGAACAGCAAATGCATGATTAATCATAACTGATAAGCATTCATCCTTCAGGCAAGTGTAGATTTAAGTTCTTCAAAATCATGACCGCAAGGGCGTAGGCGAGGGTAGCTTGTAAAATAAAATAAATTAAGAAAAAAACACGGTCCATTCGAATAGCTGAATAAGTGTGTGTGGGGTGGGTGGGGGTGTGGGTGGGCCCCCCATGCCCCCGGCTCTACGCCCATGATAAGCGGATTTTAAAGGGGGCTCCAGCCCACCTCCTCCCTTTGGTGACTATTAATTATAATAATAACTAATAAAACCCATAAAAATGAACTTTAAACGCCCTTAAACCCTAGAGTCCAGGGACGAATAGCCCCCTGGGCCCCCACTTGGGCTTCATTATTCATGAACGTATAGCAGAGTAACCAGTTAGTCGTACGGACCTGGCACCCACGAACCCCTGCCAGTCCGCTCCCACCGCCACCACCCTTGCTCCTCGTCCGCTTACCTCCCCTCCCCTTTCGACAAATCCTGGATCCGCCACTGATATATAGGACTTTTTTTTTTTTTTGCAAACTCTTCTCAAAACAGCAAGGTCATGATTAATCATACTCAAAACATGGCCCATGGGGGAACTGGGGCAGGGTCACAACTGACCAAAACATGGCCCATGGGGGGACTGGGGCAGGGTCACAACTGATCAAAACATGGCCCATGGGGGATAGGGCAGGGTGACAATAGGACAGGGTCACAACTGACATGGAACAAAGATAAGTACATGTGCGAATTACATGAAATATTCTAATAATGTGATATTGTGTCCGAGTTGTCTAAATGTAGAGTATTCCCACAAATAAAATTCATGGGAAGATATCGCAACTGAGATGAAAGGTCTTCGATGTATAGCTTCCTTACCGGGGTGGGTGGGGGTGTCTAATGCTGTAACCCTGATATTACTAAATTAACAAGGTCGGAATTTGGCGCACATTCCTATTTATTCACTGTTCACCGCGACATCTATATTATTTATATTTCATTCAATGTAGTAGTTCTACCTGAAGTTTAACGGAAGACAAGAGATCTTCATCGTATTTGGCGTATTTTTAGGAAGAATTGTCAATATACGAAAACATAAATTTAGAACCAGCGACGGAACGGCGTGTATTGATCCGAAATACGAATAAAATATAAATTCTCCAAATAAATATTGCCGTTTATTTCAAAAAGAGTCTTAACTGATGATAAATTTTTGGTGCGAACCCGCTAAAT
>CAJDSM010132515.1:76-21443 GCA_903981925.1 Ostrea lurida | reverse complement strand
TTCGCGCTCTTTTCTCGCTCTGCTTGAGTGTTTTTTTAGAGTTAAAGCTCCATCGAGGGCAAGGAGAGATTGAGAGGAACGATCCACTGAGGACATAACGAGTTCCCTCCGTGGATCCTCCATAACCTCATACTGTGATCTTAAACTTAAATTGCGGATACCCATCCTCTAAACTGAGATTTTATGAGAAGTTATATCGGAACATAATCTGTGTTTCTCCATGTTCCCATTTGGAACTTGAGCCAAGAACGTCGCGTTATCCGCAAATTCTTCTCCGACTTCTCATTCACATGAATGGAAGAAATTCTCAATCCCAAGAAACTTATTTTGTACTACTATTAACATGCCCAATATGGTCATGAGGGAGCTATTAACCATGCCCAGTCATTCCACCCTCATAAATATCTCCATGTATGTATTATATCTGACAGCTGCTATCAACTTCAACTAACTCATCGCTTCAAACACGATCGAACACGTATGACGTATACCATTGACTGACGAAAAACCTTACGCCAGTGAGGAAATATGCTCATATCTTGGTTGTTAGATGCCAGTCCTTCGTTGCTAAAAAATAAAACCATTAAAATACCAATTTTTTTATAATCGAAAAAATATAATTACTTTTCAACGACTTAAAACACTTTTTAAAATATACTTTTCAAATAATAAAAATGATGATAAAAATTTTTTAAGTGTCATTATTGCTATATATATATGAAAAAAAATTGGTGTAATGTTTTACAGATATATTTTTAACGGACATATACGTATGAAATCATTTAATAAGAAATTATACTATGTACATACTAGTTTTAGAGTGTGCTAGTCTCAGACTGACAACTAAAAATTGAAAAGAAAAATTGCGAGTATATAAGTCTATTCAATTTCTAATACAAGAATGATTAACAAAAAACTCATTCATAGACTTATATTATCATATAATACATCTAATTAATAGAAAAAAATCACAATATAAAACACATTCAACACTAAAATAGAGCATAGATAAAAAATTCGGAACATGACGTCCCGACTACTTAGAACACACCTTAACTTTAATATCGCTCTAATAATGTAATAAACGTGTTTTCCACTATTAGAATATATATAACTGTGCTTTACTAACACCACCTTAGTCATCTGGACTAGTCCATATCGTCAACATATAGAATTCTCTTAGGATGTGTAGGCATGAGATTATGTGGTGAGGATGGAACTCGCAGGACGCTATCACCTTCATATTTTCTTGTGGTATCAAAATTACTGACCTGCCTAATCGGTTGCAAAACATATCACACTACTCCTAACACCGTAATTTTACGATACTCTCGTGCTATGGCTACACATATCTATTAATTACTCTAAGATTTAAGCCACCCTCACCGCGCGTTAAATCATCACCAATTATATCTAAAAGGTAAAGTCATCCATCTCATATCTCGCTATTAATTTTGTAATCCCCTGAGCGACCTGACTTGTTGCTTAAATTTCTCGATGATTCCAGAGGGTTTTTAAGTGTCGGAGCTCCTATCCGTTTGCTGTCGGGTCTAATTTTAGTTACTTATTCTATAGCACGTCATAAAAACTTAGTGAGCATGATCAGTACGGACCATACTATCGAAAAATCACAAGGCCTGCTGAACTTTCTATCAATAAGAGGGGCCGTAAATTATGAGGTACAGGGTGATATGGGTATCCTCACCTCTTATATTATAAATACAGTGTATTTTTATAATATTAGTGGAAGGAGAAGTATATCACAGGAGTACACAAATTTATCACCTTACTCAACGATACTTTCCTTCAACGGCTATTGGTAGAAATTCAGTATGCCCCCTGTGCGAATAAATTTAAGTCATTAGTGAACGGAAGACATTGGCCTCAGCCTAAAAGGAAATTTTGACAAGACGCACAGCCAGTAATGATAGGCAAAGGAATCATAAATATGGATTTGAGAAGCGCGCGTCACTCGCCCGCTTGGCATGATTCTCTATAGCTAAAGTAATGCGACCCTATTCTTCTCTCATGGTGTCCGATCTTACCGACAATGACGATTTGGGTCACTGCGAATCATTTTCACTCAGGCGCGCAGTTTCCTGAGCGATAGGGGAACTATGTTTCCAAGTGAGCAGCATGAATGAGTGACAAACCAGAAAGCGGTAAAATATTGCTAACATGCTAATCACCCATAGGGTAGAGACACTCCTATCGCCCCAAGGATCCAGGAAGCATCATACCCAAGAAAAATGACAACTCGGATTACTGTGACTACATAAGAACCCAAATTATAACCAATGAACACACCCAAAAAGAAAATTAAAATAATTGCGCGCGTCTTCTAATTATTCTAACGTGCGCAGTTGGCCAAAATACGGGCTGCAGGTTGTCACAATGTGGCTGGGCATTAAACGTCTCCAACAAATTAGCTTCCAAAACATACCAAATGTGCCAAGTAATGGTATGTCTGATTAATCTAGAGGTTTTGGTTGAAACGCGAGTATCTAAATTCTGAATGGCCTAATGATGTAAATACATAAATAATTGTTTCTTTTGTGCAAAGGAAGGAACAAATATCAATTTGTCATCAAAAATACTAAACACGCCTAGGTCTATTACGATAAACATTCAGAGTGGACATGAATAGCAATTTAATATTTATTTATAACTTGCAATATAATTTCTTGGCAACAATCACAGAAATGTGTTCGCTTTATTTAAAATAACTATGCATACTAACAGGTTAGCAGGACTTATGCCGGTTCAGGTTATGGGGCTTAGCCTGGGGCAAGGCTCTTGCTAATGAGAGAGGCAACAGGCAAGTCAAGATTAGCGTTTTGAAACTAAGAAGTACAGACACCTGTATAATACCCTCATTCTTGCGTGTTGTTTCGCCTTACCCAACGAAGCTGTGGGTTGTTTAATAAAAATTTAATTAGTGCTCCCACTACTTGTTCCATGTGTGGGGCGGTTTCAGCGAAAGCCCCTCACCTACTTGAGAATGTATTAGAAGGTCAACTGTAAAACAAAATGGGGAATGTCAATAAAAGCACAAGTGCATCTTTATGTGCTTTGAATCTATTCCTTATGTTCATAAAGTAACAAAGCAGGTGGCTATATTTTTTTTTGGAGATTGTATTCGGCAGGCCACACCAATGGTTTTCACCAAAATACCTGGCGCCCTCCCAAAGCCACGCTGATGGCTAGCACACATTGCCCAGTATTTAAATCCCACAATCTAATGGTTATCCATCCTGGGCCTCACTCGCTGAGAGCACACGCCACTGTACTAACCCACACACAAATGGTTATTTCATTTTGGCGCTCTCACTGTTCGTGCAGAAGAGCACAGTCCACAGTCTAGTACATTAACCCCCACACAATAGTGTTTCAATATCGCTGGGCGCCTACAACATCGCTGAAGCAGCCACAAGCACACAGTTAGTAAAATCCCCCGACCACAATAGGATTCATTCAATACCCTGGGCGTGTCCCTCTACAATCGCTGAAGAGCACACAGCACACGATTAATTCCTAACCACTACGCCGCACACGCTAATGGGCTTGAGCCCCCACTTTACAAAAATGGTATCAAATACTAGTCCTGTAAGTTACAAGCTGAGAGAGCACCAAGCCACCAAGTGACTCAACCCCCAACACCAGGTATATCATAACTACTCTGGGTGCTTACTCGCTCGCTGAGAGCACCAGCATCACACAAGTAACAAACCACCACACACATTCGCTAGCTGATCGTTTAGGGCATACCATAAAACAAAACCCCTGTCCAAGTATAGAACATTCAGGGGACACTGGCCCCTCTCAAGTTTTAAAGTTTTTAAGTTTAATCTGCAAAGCTGGCTAAGCTATCCAGATGAAGATTAGCTCAGCCTTTAAGAATGGTATATAAGCATAGGATTTAATGGAATGACGTATCTCAAACTTTGGCTACCAATATGGTGAGTGTGGCCATCTTACGAGCAATGGACCAAAGTTTGTCCGATCTCGCTTACTATCTAGCATTGCGCTTCCCCATCTGAGGCAGATTTTAGTCGAGTTTCTAATGTCCTTCAAATACCGGCATATGGAACTGGTGCCGAAGGCAATCTATTAAAATCAATTGACGCCATATCAATATCTGTTTCGGGTGGGAGATGACCAGTCCTGGTCTTATGTCGGCCTTCCCAACTGTATTTTTCCAAAAAAACAAAGACGTAAATTCTTTGGAGAAAGATTTCAAAAGTTTTTGACAGTTACTAGAGTTATCGATTACGTGTCTCACCACCCAATGAGGCAGAGGGCAGTATCTCTGTGGACATGTTGCTGAAATAAACTGACAAACTCGGAAAGATTGGGCCATCGACATAAAAACAAGTAAGAATCGTTAAAGTCTTAGATCAGAAGGCAAGTTTTCATACGCGACTTTAGCCTGAAACTAAAGGTGACTATAGCACGCCAACAAAGTAATGTACCTAAATTGGGAAAAAAAAAAACATACAATTGTTCACCCAGTGTTTCCGTCAAGAGCGATAACTCGATTGTCCGTTAGCTGGCAATTCAGGTCGCGGCTAAATCTGCAAAGGGGTGATAGAGTAAGCGAACGGACACTTGGTTGCGAAGATGGTCCAGGGTGGCAGCTGACTAAAATTCTTAAATCATTGGGCCATTTACAAGGGAAAGCTATGCATAATGTTAAATTAAGAAATAAGATTGGGAAGAGTTGCCAGGCGCCTTTATTATCCACATTACAAACTAGGTTCGCTCCTCCCGTAGGTTCATCGGTCACCCCTTTTTTGACCGAAGAAAATGAGGGTTACTATATGACTTACTACACCATTTACAATGTATTATAATTATCCCCGTGTCTATTGTCAAATGACTTCAATTTCGATGTAAGAAAATATGTATGTGTAAGTTCTAGTTTCAGAACTTTTATTAATTATTTTAAACTTCTTTTTGATGAAGCACTTGCTATGCGCCTCGCCTACTAGGATCACAGCAGGAGCCTCAAATAGTTGCCTGTATTAAAATTTGCAAATATAAATGGTTTGCTATAAACAAAAGGTTCAACATGTGCGCCCCCTTTATTTTGATTTTTTAACTGTTTATTACGTCCAACCAGAGTACCACTAGGATTATCAACGCGTCCATCAATGGGAGATTTACACCCCGCCTTTCACCCCACCCAAACCTTGGGGTGAAGAGGAAAATCCCGCAAAATACCCTCCAGCGTAGATCAAATATGCATCAGACACTACCCAGGCGCCTGCTTGAGCAGTGGCCCCGCAAAGAAGTAATTTAATTCCTTACTTCCGTTTTACGAACGGATGTGACCACGGGACCTGGGCGCCTTTTCTCCATCCATCCGAATGACAGCACCACTCTCCCCAGCCCGCTCGCCCCCCCCTCCTCCTAACGACCACGCCCAAGGGGACCCTCGCTGGGGCACCCTCATTCCAACCACCCCCGGACCCCTACGAGTCCTTACTAGTTATAAGACATTTGTATAAAGTGTCTACCCGGTTTATATTGTTTATATTATACATGTAGCTAGTTGTAAAGTGACACTCGCTAATAATAATACGTGACTTAATAGGTCAAAAAGGGGAGTAAACGAATATTGTAATTACATTGATAAACTACCACCATGCTCACCACACCAATATCATTTTATAAGTTCATTAAAAAATGTACATGTAATAAAATGATAAGGAATATAAGAAACAATGCGTTTCAATTCCTCTAGGTGTGTCCAAAATTAAAAAAGAAATATCTAATACAAAGAGATTGGACACACACTGAGCCCTTAATAGGAACAACACTAAGAGGTTGGGATTCGGATGCTGGGATATATTAGATAATAATAAAAACGTATATTATTTCTAACCAGCAATTATTTACCATATCGCTGCATCACTTTGTGTGTTTGCTAATTAGTCCTCTAACGTAAAATTCGGTGTCACTGACGCACAAGATTTTAATATAAAAAAAATGCACTAAAAAAGTATGGAGACGAGAAAAGATAAAACTCCGTACCCACTTCTCCAGACACGGGACTCCATAGTCGCTGGCTATATTGTCCCCGTAATTACGGCATTTATTAAATTTTTCTGTAATTTTCCCTAATTTTGTTTGCTATTTAATCATTTTTTTTGTCGTTACTCTAATATGTATTAATGTCAGAACTTGACTTTCACAGGTTAAGTGGCATGCATTTGCCAAATATTTAACACACATGTATCATTGGTTTTGTGTTTTTTGTGTTGATTTCACCCGGAATAAATGGAAAACCCATTATGTTTCTCTGTTTTACACGCCCTACACGGCTATCGTCAGTACTGCCGCAAGAAGGCATTGCAATTCATTACATGCAATTGACGTTATAAATGAATTCCATTTTGTCAACCGAATCTTCATAGCTTCTGTTTCTTCCTCTATCGCCAATTGGTCCTTTGCAATCGCAGCCATTGTAATGATGGACGTTTCGGATACATGTACAGCGCCGCTAAGACTGAGGATGAAGTCAGAAAAGCTCCGTTGGGAGAGGCCGGGGTGAATAGATAGCAGTATTGACTCGTGGTTCGTAATGAACAAATTAATACAAGAGATTAATTCATAACTGACTTAATTGATATATCTTTGTAATAATTATTACATGTTACTGATCCAAAAGTTTGTACACTTTAATAGAAAACAGTAGAAAAAATAAATCAGGAAATCGTCTCGGGTTTGTCTATCCAATAAGAATCTGGACGCAAAAGGCGGTGTCCATGTTTTCGTGATAAATTAAAAAGACTATATTAGAACAGTATAACTGTTGTAATTTCAACAGAAATAAATGTGCTGTTCTGAAAGAATTTAATTCCTCCGTCCATGAATAATTTATAATACAAACACGCGACTTCAAACTAATTAGATTGAACTGTATGACAAAACGAAATCAATTAAATTAGAAGTTATATCACACTAAAGATTCAAAACCACGAATTATAGTCTGGTTACATAAGGATAGATATAAGAGTGGCTTTTTAGTACAAATAGAGTCATAGAGAGAGTTAGTGACATTTGTAAGGTATGTCGGAAAATATTTATACATGATAACTATACTATAGCAATGTTCAAATTTAGAAAACAAGTTAAATATCACTAGTATAAATATAGCCGACCAGAACATGCCTCTCTCTCTCACTATATTTTTGAAAATATTATAGCCTTCTAGTACATGGCCGATCCGATAATTTCATTGAATTAATCAAAGCCAAGTGCACCCCATGTACATAGATCTTTCCATAGTTTTGGGTTGATACCTACCTCCACAAAACTTAACAAGATTATGACCCCCCACTATTATTTGCGTATTTCCAAGATAGGGCGATATAAAGGAGTATATGCTCATGTTTTCAACCTTATATAAGCGTATTATACATAGGCCGGTTTGCCAATGATAATTTCTTCAGTAAGACAGTAATATATTTTTGGTAAAAATATCGAAAACCTAGTGTTTGGATGTTGTTTTGATGTATATATTTTGGGAGGATAAGTGAAGAACGAAAGCTCTTCTCCAACCGACCGTATATTGACTTGGAAAGATGTCGAAGACAATCCTATGTTGTATTGTTTTATCTCTAGTGGTTGAAGTCAATAGCCCTATTTTTTAGAACCATTGGTTATATAGTTTTAAACGCTCATTAGAAGTGAGTTTTTCGCCGAATTATTCATATCATCATATAACAATAACTAATGGGAATGTATCATCAGCAAATTATTATAGGATCAGGCGAAATTGTTAACATTGTGTTAAAACATAATCATAATAGTCCAAACAAACATATATAACTCCAATTGTCTGCTTCGTTTACTTGGATAATTTTCTATTGAGAACATTTTAGAGACAATAATAACGAGGCATTAACATCACTCTGCACAAAAAAAAACTAATATAATGACACAACAACGGGACTCGATTCAAGTCTTCCTCCACGGTCAAACTTCCCATAATTATATTGTAGATATACAATCCAAAACCTGCCTATAATAAGAGTGTGATATTGTCATCCTTAACTTATTCGTAATACGCAGAGCTCCTTCTGGTTTCCTGTGGTTATGAATATGTTTGTGCGTGAAATCGTAGGAGGCACAGCTAGACTGTAGACAAGATTATGTATAGTTTGCAGGGGTGTTTCAACGACGTCCGCCTCTAAACGCGCAACATTCCTCTGTTAAAACACCATTTCGCTTAACTCAATATGACCTGACATAATGAGTCCAATATGATCACCCCTGATTAGATGTTGTATACATAGCCATCTTGTTTAAGAATAAACGTTTATCACAATAACACTGTATATTATTGACTGCAGAGAACTGTTTCTGGTGTTGCCTTTGATTCAAGAAACTATGGGTTTCCCGGGGGGTGACCGGTCAACAGGTAGGAATTGTCAAAAATAACATCACTACCTAAGTGCTACCTGATCTCACATGTGGTGTGCAGGGTTCGCGAATGTCCAACTCTTGTTTTGGGTATTCTATTTGTGGGATTTCGCGAGCACTTCTCGCTTACCTGTCTCGATATATATATTTGCCTTTCCATTAAAAACTCAGAGAGTATAATGGCAACAGAACTCCGACTAAATGCGGGAGGAATCTGGATCAGGTGGCCATGTGGGGAGGGAGGAGTAATAGCTCATCCTCTGCTGACTGGGTCACATCTATTCTTAACATGGTTTTTTTGTCAAATTTTCACATAGATTGGCTCATTAATCTCATTAATCAAAACCGAAAACCAATGGCCTTATACTAACAACGAACACCTCGGACAGGGAGGGAAAGGAAAAACGAAGAAGGAGAGAATAAATGCAAATCCCCTGCTATGACTCGCTATGTAGAAATGAACCAGTTTCACCGCTTGTTTTCATCAGATAGCGAACCTAAGGGAATCTCTCCCCCTCCACCCCTCCTATACACCCAAGAAATCAGGTCTCTTAGGTAAAGGGCAGTTAAATTAACTATTTAAATAAGTAAACTTTACTCTAAAAGTTAACTTAGAGCAGACGCAAAGCGCTCATAAAGCCGTCGTTGATATAACATTGTTTCTATAGTTTAACTTAGAGTAGTTAAGCAAAATGAGTGACGGTTCATAAAATGTCTCGGAGTAGTTCTGGGATTGTTGGGCACAAACACGTTAACATTCAAGAGCAAGTATGCAAAGCGTGCTCATAAAGCAGTCATTTCGAGATATACTGCTCATCTTACAACACTCTCGCAGCATAGATGCAAGAAATACTTTAGTTTTTCAGATACCGACCTTTATTTTATTTCCCAGTATTTTTTATGATAAAGGTGGGTTAACAAAAATTTGAAAACTACGTCCGACCTCCCCCCGGGTTTCACCTCTCCACTACACTGTCGCTAAAACAGCAAGTCACTACACGCAGTCGATTTCGAGATAAATGCTGGGCTCTAAAAGCGTTTAATTTAGAGCTAGAAGCAATGCAGAGTCAATAAGCAAGTCACGAGATGAACATTGATATCTAGAAGGATTGACGATCGAGACGGAATCATTGACTTAGAGCTAGAATGCGGTTCTATTAAAAGAACAGCTCCGGCTCAAGAAACTAGACAGCAATTTAACCGCTTTGTCGAAAACTAGATACACGCATTCACATAATTAAATATCTCGTCAACGTGTATATGGTCAGTGTCAAGTGAAAATGGCCAACCTTTATGATATTTAAATCTAGTACTGGGACTTTTTGTCATCACCGAACCAGAGTTGACAGACGTTGTAGTGGATAAAGTATATCAATTTATTCCGAAATATTATTAAAAAATGTTGATGTGTTGGATGCAATGGCATTAAATTTGGTCTCGTTCCATTTTCGGGTATATGCATTGTTTTTTAAAAGCAAAATTACTTTTAAAAAAGAAACTCCTATAACCATAGCATCAGACGTTCAAATTCTCTTATAAATGAACCTATCTTATTATCATCATTATTTCTGCTTTCCGGGCTTTTCTTCCTATATAATTTTTTCTCATAATACAAAACTGACTGGTAGCGATATTAGCGACGTAAATAATCAATTTATATTAATTTTTATTAGATTTTTTAAAGATAATTAATATTGGTTCACCTGTTTCAGTATTCATATATATTGAAATTGCAAGGACAAACTGCGATAGAATATATCTCACTCTAATACACCCAAGGCAGTACAGGTGGAGACTGTTTACTACAAGGGCCTCAGGGTCATGAGTATACGAGTATGTATTTATCAAATGCAATGATATCTAATATCAAAAAGAACTCTTTTTTCAGAGCACAACAGTCAGGACTCTATTCCAGATCCGTCGTAGAATAGTTTCTAAGCAATCGCGTGGAACTTGGAGTCAAGTCTCGTCAGAGCTGGTTCTATTTTTTGATACTTGGGGCATGTCATAGAGCCAGCCAGCAGATGATGTTCTCTCATTAAAATTAGAGCGTTTTGTCAGAGCAAGTTCGACCGCAACTTGCCGTGCGATCCGCTTTAAGAAGAGGTTAGAGTGGATTTATAAATTCTCTATCCAACAATTATTCATTTCCTTTCGACGTTCTCCTATTCTTTATTCACGGCCTCAAGGGGGATGGTTTGGCGGGGGAACAAGGCTAATTATGGGAAAAACAAATTACGGAAATAGCCCCCTGAATAATTCAAATTCTTGCCAAGGTTGCCCCCAGAAATAACCATAGTTTATGCCTTTGAACTTCAAAAATAATGGTAAATTTTTATCAGAAACCAATATTATAGTGGTTGGTGGTTCATGAAATTTTGTCCCCAACGGGGGGGGGGGGGGGGGGGGGGGCGGGGGGGGGGCAGTAGGGTTTATATCTTTGAAGGCAGAAAAGGTTCTAGGGTAAAAGGTCCCCAAGTTGGGGGCGGAAGCTCCTGGGAATATAAGGGCTTTAAAATCCTTTTTGGAAGTTTTTTATAAAGCTATATCTTCCTATTCATAAATAATAAGATAAAGTTTTGTGTCGACAAAAAGGGGGAGGGGGTGGCCCAATGTTACCCTCTAAACTATTGCCCTTATGATTAATGCACATGTTTGTCTTTTTCTCTTCCGCAGCGGTTTAATATCTTTTTACATGTTACGTTAACAATTTATTATACAGTTTGGGGGGCTTGTTCTTGATTCATATTTTTTTTAAAGGTTTGGGGGCCTTTCAAGCCCAATTTAAGGCCCCAAGAAATCGCCCTTAACTGTTATTCCCAGATCCGGATTCCCATTTCGCCACTAATTACTAATACAAAGTTGGGTGAACCAAACTTTTTAAAAAAATCTATAATCAAAACTAAAACTTTCAGTCCCCCAGGATCTTTCTCCCAATCAAATTGTATATCATATTTTCCATTTACTACAATTTCCACAAACATGTTCTTAGAACTTTTGGCTATTACCATCCATTGCCCCCGCATTATCCCCATATATCTTTTTTTGGCTTATTCGTTGACAATATTCATCTAATTTTTTCCACCCCCGCACATAATCCAGAAAAAATTATTTTACAAGAATTTTGGGCAATGACCCGGTATTATATTGGGTTATAAATAGGCCCGCCTCCCTAGTTAGTTCTATGGCCTTTTCGAGTTAGTAAAATAAAATCTCTAAAATGCACAAAGTTTATGTAATATGGAATTCGGAACATCAAAAAAGTACTGTGCCAGTTGTTCTTATTTATTTAATATTTATTATTTTGGTATTCTTGGGTTCTAGTAAAATATTGCAATTTCTAACAACCTTTTTGTTTTAAAAAAAATATAAATTTTTTGCCACATATCTAGTTCAATTAAGTTTTAAAAATGACCGTCATTGAATCAAACTGGATTGAATTTCCATTTGGTTTATGTTAATGAATAGTTACAAGGGGCATAACTTTTGTTTCCAATTTTTATGCACTTATTCTTTAGCAAACATGATTACACTTCCCGATTTATTTTCCCTTAACATCAATAACACATTTTTATTTTTGTACATTTAAAAATGAATAATGTTTTATGTTATCTTTAAATTTACAACTGACAGCTTTTCAAGCTGGCGGGAATAAGAGGCTTGCCATAACTTTTTCTTTAATTTGCATGTTGAAAAATATCCAATTTTTAAATGGGCAAAAATCAAATGAACCCAACTCCTATTACAACAAATGAAAATAATGAAATAGACTCCAGAAAAAAATTTTTTTTTTTCCAGAAAATTGGAAACCCCATGAAGTTTTATTAATGGTTTTATATTTTTCAATCAACAACAAATTCAAGAAATTAAATAGAAAAATATCCCTCTAGCCATAAAAACTGATAAACAAAAGTGCAAAAAAACTATCCCTATTTTTTTTTCCCCATACTAAGGTTGGATTCTTATCTTCAAAAGAATGGCTTCTGGTTTAACCATGAACAAAACGAGGTTTTTATATCCGGTCAAAAATAAGAACCCCAACACCCCATCCCATTTAAATTTTGAAACAGTATATTTTTCCTGAAAATTTCTGAAAAATTGGTGGGACATGCACTTTGTCCACATTTTTGGAATGCTTTTAACAGAGAACATGGCCTCAATCCCCTTCCCTATATAATCAACAATAATAACATAAAAATTATCCCTATAATAAAAAAAAAACAACTTTACACCATGTGTTTATATGGCCAAGTTTCTACACAAGTACATTAACGAATTTATGGGGAAGGGGTGCACCCTAAAATGTTTACCATGCATGGTCTCTTGTTTCGATTGAAATTATGCTTTTCATATTCAATCATTAAAGCCATTTCATACATCTTAAACATCTGATTTTGTTTTAAAATAATATTAGATTTAAATCACGGGTCGTGTGTCGGATAAATTCGTGTATTAAACACGCAATCCTCTGAAATACATGGAGACCGTTTCAGGAAATGTTCTTGATACTAAAAGATCTGCCTGCGTGAAGACAAAAGCACTGATCCATTCTGATCAAATGTGAGAAATTGATTAATGGGGTATTTGATAAATATATAGTAATAAAACCCTAGGCCTAATCCCCATCGTCCCACATATATATTATACACGTAAACAAGCATACATGAACATACTGAGGACTAGAGAAGTTTAATTGTCAGCTCTTACTCTGATATATGGAAAACAAATAATTTGAAACAATAAAGAATTGAATTAGATCGATATTTTTAATTCAAAACCATTCAGATTGACTTCAAGATATTGTATATTGAGGCGATATTGTCCTTGAAAATTTTATGTATATTAGCGCACGCGCAGGCACCGCGGGCCTGCAAGATCAGGTACAGAAATTTCTGTGCAGCATACTTCATTCCATAGAATTGGAAATGACTAAACATGAACCACACGCTCTTGAAACTGTAAAATTTTGATTTCGAATGCCACTTGCATTATCTCAATAATGAGTGTATCAAATGTCCAAGCCCCCCCCAGCCCCTCTCACCCCTTTTTTTCCAGCCATTGCATAATTGTTCAGCCGAGTTTGGTGGTTTTAAAAACCTTAGAGTCCCTATTCTCCAAAAAGGAAAAAACGCTGCGTTGCTGTGGAGAGAGGAGAGAGAGGAGAAGCAGAGGAGAAGAGAGAGAGAGGAAGAGAAGGAGAGAGAGAGAGAGAGAGTAACGAGAGAGAGAGAGAGAGGAAGAGGGAGAGGAGAGAGAAGCGAGAAGAGAGAGAGAGAGGCGGGAGGACATGGAGTGGATATCACCGTACCAAAAACGTTCGCACCTTCTGATGGACCGAAGATCTCCCCGTCAAATGGACTCTCCCTTATCGTGTTGCAATTTAAATCTCAGCGAATATCATTCGATGTGGAAACATTGACAATCGACTTCTGTTGCAATTTTATGAGACATTTAAGAGAATCTATTCATAAATTTACATAAGCTGCTTCAGTACTATTGACACATATGACGTCATGAAACACCAGCGTAACTAGATAACTCATTAAATTGAACGAATTTGTGATGCGGAAAACTTTGAAATATGTGCAAATAAAATACATGTTTGTATCAATTATTGGGAGTAGATTGAAACAAAAATAATAGCAGGTTAAGGTATCTTTATGATTTCAATTATAATAAAAATCATGATAAAAACCCTTTAAAGGAGTAGTAAAACAATTCTGCACTTGTTATATTATTTATTTTTAATTTACTATTATGTAAATTTTATCTTCCAAAATGGCTGTTTTAGCCAAACAATTGTAAATATAAATGGAAATTGCTGTGAAAAATCTTATGCTTGTGAAGGGTGCAAGCTTTTTACAAATGTATTTTTGACAAACATTCAATATTATGTACATAATTTGCGATTTTGAATGAAAAACTCACAAGTCATTTTTTACAGTATTCATAATTAATTAGTGGTTTTGCAGTGCTGTTATATTTGTGACTGCCCGTGGCCGTAATTGAGTTGAATTCTAGTACGACCATTATTAAACACGAAATTAAAATGTTATCTTGTTTGTAACGTTTTTACTTATTCAACAAGCCAGAATATACAGTACATCGAACCCGATCGTAATAACAAGTGTACAATGCAAGTAACACAAATATTCGTCACATCCCTTTTCTGAAAGATTAATTCTACCAAAGTTCAGAGACAGATGTATAAATGGCATATCTTGATAATAGATTAAATTTTAAGGCTTTGTCAATGTCAACAAGTCTCATCAAATTCAAATAGTTCTTGAATGTTCTTCTCCATGAAAGTCACTACATTGTAAGGGGTTCATGTACAGAATACAAAAATTTCGACTCAAAACAAAATACTAACAGTCAAGCATACAAGTAAAACATAGAAAATTGACTAGAGTTGCTAGATGGTTTCCGTGAAGCGAATCCAGCAGTAGACAAGGTATTATTATGACCTTAATCCACCTATCTACTCAATTACACAATAACATCTCAACATTGCACACAAAGTCCTGAAATTTTCGGCGGAGGGTCTTCACTCGCGTACCACTTCTGGTGTGTCGGTTGTCCTTCGGTATGTTTCGATTTGTGCTTGAACACACAAGGGTAGGTGTAACATGTTACCCCATTATTGGTGTTTTCGGAGTAGTTTTCAACTGATGTTTCCACATTGGTCCTTGTTAAGTACCTCTCTAGTCTCTATGATTCGTTTTTACAATCCAGGGCCAAATCATGTTTCTGGGTAGGACTTCTCTGCTGAAGTGGTTCCCTGCTAAGCCGTAGAATGTTTTCCGTTTCTTCTTATATCTACGCCATCTTCCGTACGCGAGACTGAATATGAGTGGATACTCCACCTGGTCTTTGACTTGTGCTTTAAGTCCATGTCTTCTCTCTTCCGAATGGAACGAATCCGTACCGTCGTCACCTCGGATTCCTTAGACTTCCTTTCCCCATTTTATAATAAATAGCTTCTTTCATTCTTACCATCTCATAGCTTGTCCGTGACTTGTGGCTTGACTAGTAGTTTTTAAGTTGTTGTTGGGGAGAGCGTAAGTCTGGTCCTTGTTCTCCTGCCAAATAATCTTTCTGAAGGCCGGAGTCCAATGGTCTCGCTTGGTGTATTCCTTCCAGTCCTAAGAGTGCCTAAGAAACGGTCTCCGCTTATGCCAGGACACATTTTCGCATCGACAGTTTTGAGCGATTTTAACAGTATTTTCTCTCCTGCATTTGAACTGCGGGTAAGCGGGAGATGATGTTCTGTGTTCAAACTGCGTACTTCTTTGCGAAATCTCTGAATTCTCCTGTTGAATGGTGGATCCATCTGCCCTTGTGATGATGAATCAAGGAATGCCCGTGGCGCGCTATACATGTGCTTTTCAGTTTGCTTATAACCTTTTTCCAGTCTTGCACCATGGAGTCCTGTCTATCTCGAAGACAATCTGAAGAAGTAGTCTGCACAAATTAAGATAGTCATTATCCATCGAAACCTCAATAATCACAACCAACTCGTTCCCATGGTCCCTCTTTGGTATTTAATGTGAAATCATTGTTCTTTCTGTTGATCTGGCTGACATGTGCTACATATTTCAGCGTTGTACAAAGTTCTCTAATGTCCCAAGTTCATTATTGGGCCAGATAACGGTCTCACGACTCTTCTGAGACATCCTTGTAACTCCAATATGTGATTCATGTAACTCTCCTCACAACAATGTGGCTCTGGCGAACCGAGATTCAGGAAACCACAACTCTCTCGCCTTTTTAAATATCAAGTCCATTCTGGAATGACAAGTCCTTCTGAAGGGAAAATAGCACTGAACAGTCCTGAAGGGAGTTCAGCTTTGCGCTTTCTGGCCAATTACCCTGACAGGATACATGTTTCAGCAACTTCATTGTCCCATCTTCATCAGAAATGCTTCTATTAAAATCCCTCATTATTCTTTGCTTCAGATATTGGGATATGGTAGCGCGTTCTTCTTGGTCAATGTCAAAATGCTTGCTGTTTCTATCCATGTCCTGCTCTGAGGCGTGAAGTAAGCTCTGCTAAGTGTGTCTGTCCACATACATCTCCAGCAACCTTTCTTGTAAATGATTTACCATAATCATGAATTTTTGCAGTCTCAGTAAACATTCCGTGAAAGTCTTCGTGGGGCATTTTAAGCAAGACATCGTCTGTGGATAATCTGCAGAGGCTTATGATGGTTACCTGACGCTGATTTTCAACATGACGTCCATAAGGGTATGGTAATTTCAAAACGCTCCCACCCAAAACCACAGCCAGAACAACGTCTCCTTTCTCGATCTGTGCGTAGTTACACTCTGTCTGGGTCAGTTGCTCTTGAAGGCATTACATACTGGATTGACCATCTTGCAACAAACATGCTCCCAGTCCATTCTGCGACGCGTCATCTTGTAGTATTGTTTTCTTTGCTGGATCAAAGAAGACTCAGAAACGGTGTTCTGACAAAATTTGTTTCACAATACTAAAAGCTTTTCCATGGACTGCTCATCCAATGGAAAAGGTGTCTGTCTTCACAAGTCTCGTAATGTAAATGTTACTGCTATCTGATAGATTGGCACAAATCTTTTGTACATAATTCACCATCCTAACATCCGCTGCACGCCTGTTTGTCTGTCGGTGTAGGCATTTCTGTGGATGCTTGTACTTTCCGGTCGGATCTGCCACTTAAATCCTTTGCTTTTGACCGATGACATGTCCCAAGATGACAAGAACTCGAGTCCAAGTTTCAGTTTGTCTAGATTCAATTGATGTTTTCCTCTTGCTTCTAACATCTGTCATCAATGCAGTCAAGTCCTTCCGATTGTGATCCTCGCAACTGCCTCTTCATACATAAGTTTCACAACCGTAAGTCACACAGAATATAATTTGGATTGCCTTTGTTTCCTTTCCAGGCCCTCTAACATGCTTCCATCCATTCTATCCTCTCGAAAATTCTTGCAAGGGGCTGGCGATATTCCAAATAGCAATTCTCAAACCACCGAATAACGTCTCCACGCGAGTCCAAAATGTGGGGTCAAAGAACTCTGAGGCTTGTCAAGCTGGAACGTGCCAAAACCCATTTTCGATCCACTGATCAGAGAAGATTCCTGGCCTCGTTCAAATCAGGTAGAATGGTCTTCGTATGGTCGGAGTAGGGTAGTGATTCCTACTGCAGTGCAAATTCAGCGGGTATTTTGGATCCTATGTCAAAGTCTAATCTGCGCCAACAGACTTTCTGGCTACCAACCATGGATGAAATCCGGAGTCGTTGTGAGTTGGTTACAAGGAGTGGATCACAACCAAAGTTTCTGAAAGTCTATCAAGTTCTTTCTTCAGATCTCCTTTAAGTGAATATGGGCACCTTCCTTGTTGGAATCCGGTTGGTGTCACAGTTGTGTCAATCCGAGGTCTAACTCCACTCCTTCAAGTTATTCCAAATGCCATCACAAAGTTGGATATTGCTGCTTCAATCATCTTTTGGTTTAGAGATGGCTGTGTCACTACGACTTTTCCTGCAATAATGTGCAACAAAGTTCTGCATTCATTTACAGTGATGACTTCATCGCTTGTATCGCCGCTACTGATCCAAGGAAATGAGCCGACTGGTGGTTTAGTTCTGTCCCGGTACTGATCACAAATTCTATGATTGTACTTCTTCCTGTTTCGTGGATTACGAAGAAAAGTCTCCTTTTCCCCAAAGACTTGTCTCAACTCTTGTTGTAACATACTAATGTCATATTCGTTTCACGCAGTTTGCATGTGCCAGTACACACCATTATCCTGTACAGAGACTTGCCGGCATGATATGTTGACAGCTAGATCACCATCCAATCTGGAATTGTACTGTTTGGTCATTCATAACCCATTTGAGCCTTGTTGATCTTCTTTTTCTGTTGACACTGTGTGCTTATTCCTCGAAGTGGAACAGTATTCTTGATTCACTAGAATGATGATAGTCATTAACGTACAGGCCACGGACTTCTTTTACGTGTGACCTTTTTGCCAGGGCGCGACTATAATTTGCTTACCGTTTCCGTGTTTACCACACTCGTGCTAAAGTGATTCTTTCTTCCGCATGAGGGCATTCCTTCTCTGCCATATGCTGGAACACTGACAATCTAGGGTCGAACTGTTTTATTCTTTGGGTGTCGTTAGTCCAACAGTACTCACAACTACTTCTTGTTTGTCTCTTGGGCCCCTTCCTTTGTTGTCTAGGTCTGCTTTTTCCGAACTGAACTTCTTCAATACTCAAGCTTCGTGAAAACGTCGATTCTCACTTTGCACAAATGTTCGAACACAACGTTGTAAGTCTAAACCTTTCCTCCTGCAAGATGTTTTTTTCCCTTGTGGTGATTGTCTCGTATCGCCTAGAACACTCTATGCTCTGAATATTTCCTCTTCCTAGGAGCCTTGCATATCGACATGTTTTCAAAGTTTGATTTTGTGCGCAGTGAGCAACATAAGCTATCTATGGTGTGTCATTACCGCTCTCTTGCTCCATCTTGTTAGAATGTATACACGTTCGTATATTCACCATTTGTCACTGACCTTGCAAAAGTTTCTAGTGTTAATTGCAGTAGCTTTGATGATTTTTAGAAATATCCTCCTTCATTTCGAACTTTAAAACCATACGTACACTTCGCATCAATGCATCTGCAAACACGATATCATGCCAATTAATGTGCTAACAATCGTAAATTCGTTTGTGTTTTGCTATTCAACTCCAGTTGCCAATTTCATAGTTTTCCCAACACACGCTTCTAAAGGCGCCTAATTCGTAGCGAGTTGCCCTCGAATGTCCATTTTGCTGGAAAGGAATATCGTCGGTACATATACCTTCTGCGGGGCGGTGCCACTCCCGAACCATGAGCTTCCCGTTTCTTCTGCCATTCCGCAGGAGAGAAAGCATTCACAAAAGCGTGGTCACATTGTAACTTCTTGACACACTGTAACGGTTTTATTATTCAACAAGAACCAGAAATATAGGTACATCGAACCCGATCGAATACAGAGTTGTACATGCAAGTAACAACAATACGTCACATTGTCACAACATTTCATCACTGCCAGTGTTAGTGTCCATATTTCTCAAATCTAAACTATTCCAATCGTATGAATTTCTCTCATCTTGAACCAACAATAAGTTTTACTTTAAAGATTAATATATTCATTGGAAGTACTATGCAGTTTTTCTCATTCATGTTAATATATATATTCACTTTACGGACATATTTTCAAATGACAGCCCTCTGCAATTGAGAAATGTCCCATTCTTGTTTAAACCGCAAACTCTCACCAGACGGTCGTTCCGCACGCAAAACGCCAGAAGCAATATGGGTAGTATGCTTTATGTTTATGAACTTGCGTGCTGTTCACTATTTTTAGTTGCGAAGTTACGTCAATGTATCGACAGTTACGAAGGTTTGTCGTACGACCTAATTTTTGTTGTTTTGTTATTCGCTGCTATACTTCGACATACGATCTGACTCAAGTCTTAACTCTTGATAGATCCACCAGTGTAGTGTCCTTTTGGCAATTTCGTTTATTTCAATTATTTGTCTAATCAATTGAGATTTTACCTGTACATTTAACTGCCATAAGTGCCAAACTTTGCATATTGTTGTAATGTTTAGATTTAAATCTACCTGTGCTTTTCAAGTATGGTGCGCCATTTTGTTCATCACTCTTTTTACATCGTTTAACTCGCTGTCATTTTATCTTTCCTAAAATGTATCCTGACGCAGAATTGTTGATTAATATATATTTTCCAATATAACCTAATTGTGAAGCTTAGTTAAGCACGCTGATTTAGGTTTTATATGTTTTGCATTTCTGACTTTATTCATACGAACTTTGTTGTAAATGTATTTATGCGCATGGAAATCCAAAATATTCTCGTCATTAACCATACTTTTTTGTCTAGTTACTCTAGCTTTTTACCATATTAAATGTACTATCACTGATTCACACGGCTCACATGTAGCCAACGGTTCAGCTATTCTGCTACATAAACTGTTTTTCGTCCCTGAAACCGACTTTTATTGAGGCAGAAATAGTAAAAAAGACTATCGACTACCACAAGAAGAACAACTGGAAACGAGTTCACTAATGCTATCAGGATGGGTGCTAAACACACAGAGAGGACATGTCAGATTCCAGGAACAGAAATCCCTCAACCACTATGGGTAGTTTACGTAGTTCCACACATTTCGAGGATGTGAGTCCTGTGTCAAGAAAGGAAGCCGGCACATTGATTCTCCCATATGTAAATGACATGCGCGTTCGTTAACAGTTGCTAAACCATTTGTTAAAAGCGGAGAGCTGAGAAATCGCTATGAGGCAACCAGAACAAGGATTCAATATGCAGTAAAGGAATGGCACTACGTAAACGACAAAGCTGAGGTCGAGCGGAAAATTGAAATCCTTAACCCTGAAAAGGGAAGCTGCCAAGAAGCCGGTATGCTGCAGTGGTCATATATTGGGAGTCTACAAATTGTAGGGTGCACCTCTCCACTTGCGCGCGAAAACATCTCGACCTTGATGTCGGCGATAGATACACGCCAGCAACATGTCAGTTCGAAATTTCAGTGTTCGTCATGCAAATTAGTGCACTCTAGATCTAACACGAGAGAAAATTTGAATCCAAAATGCAGTACCCTACCCAGTCCAGCCTTCAACTGACTACACCCTACACTGCTAGTCACACGCAATTGGGTTGAACGATGTCACTCGCTTCCCTAGCTGAGAGAAAGGATTTAGCTCTTTCAAGATTGGTCAGTATTTCTAGACGATGAGACAGAATCTTTCATGTGCATGGGAGATAACAGTACTTCCTGCTCATCGTGAACGGAGAACTACAAATCAAGTGACTCTGAAAAATGGACGCTATTTGATTCAATACCTTGGCACCGGAGTCGAGAAGCACGC